>CAIGRH010231758.1:0-10920 GCA_903798295.1 Fraxinus nigra | reverse complement strand
TCATAATCTCATTTCAAATTTATGAACTCGTTTCTCATAATCTCATACAACATTCATAAATCCAAATTTTCAATTACCCCAATTTCAAATTCAATTCCAAATCCAATTTTAATATCCCCCAATTCCAAATTTACAAGGGGTAAAGAAATGTAGAACTCTTTTTTGTTTCTTGTGAAAACGCCTTCTTTTGAGTTGAGAAGTCTTAAATTCCATCTTCATTCCTAGTTTATTATTTTCTAATTGAAGTCTGTAATTTATTAAAGAATAATTGAAGATTAAAAACAAGGGTTCCAATTCCCCCATTTCCAATTCATAAATCATTCATGAAACAACACTAAAAACTATCATAAATCATGATTTATAACTCATAAATAGAAAATAACAAAAAGAAAAAAAAACAAAGAAAACAGAAAACTCACGGGCACGATGTCTGAATCACCACCCGCCAGGCAGTGAAGCAGGAACCAATTTTGTTTCAATTGATTTGGGGGAAAATGGGTTGGGCACTTAGGCTACACCTATATAAAAATAAGGATGGGCTGGACGGATGGGCCACAATGCAATGACCCAATTAAAAAAAAAAAAAAAAGTAAAGAGGAAGAAGACGAACTAGAGGCGGGCATTTACAGAAAACCAGGTGCGCCCAGTGGCTCTCCGTCTTCTCACTGTTCCGACAGAGCCCAGCACGTGCGGCTGCCTCCCCGACCGGGTACTGGGTCCGCCACTGTCTACAACCAATATCACTCCACCGTGATAGCCAAGTTGCTATTCACATTGCCGAAAACCACCCAGTATTCCATGAACGTACTAAACATATTGAAATAATTTACTCCTTCCTACTTACAATCTAGCGACCAATTGGTGGACCTTTTTACCAAACCACTTGGTGGTAACACTTATCATGGACTAGTTCGCAAGTTGGGTGTTCTTGACATTTCAATCCCTTCTCCAACTTGAGGGGGGTATTGGAGGAAAATAATATCATATCTTTTAGTCTTTTTAGTTACTGTAACAAGAGTTATGAGTTTCCTATGTTTGCATACATCTAAATCTGGTAAATTTTAATCTTTTAGTTTTTATTTTGTTAGACATAGTTATCGATTTTCTATCTTTATGTATATCTAAATCTTGTAAGTCAGCCTATAAATACAAAGGCAATTAAGTGAGATATAGATACAGTTCACAAAACATATTCTTCTCATTTTCGTGCTAACCATTTTCAATTAATGCATTGCCAAATGAAGGTGTAACATAGACTCAATTACTAAGGAATATTTAATTCAGAATATTTCTTGTTAGGTGGGAATTAAAAATGCTATTGCATTATTATATAGTGCTTCACATAACAGAGATCTTTTTGTCCAGGCACAGAAATGGTACAGGTCTAAACAGAAAAGATTTTTACCTTTTTTTACTTATTTACCAACGAATTGCCTTAAATACGGAGATTAAGTTGTACTATTATAAATTGTTTTGAAATTAATTCAGACATTAATTTGACAAAAGTAAAGGGTTGAATTCGAATCAAATAGAATTCGAACAGATGGTAAATAAATATTATAAATAAAAAGTTGAAGTGGTTTGTTCTTGATGTGAACCAGAATGTACCTAGCTTAATTTAACGGTTCGCAACTTTTTAGTTTGTTTACCTAAAATTGGTTCGATTTCTGAACCAAGTCCTAACTTTTCGGTTGAACTAGCGGGTTGGGTCTAGTTTTGACATCATCGATAGTAACTTTTGAAGAATCTTGGTTCAATTCTATGAATATTGACTCGATACCGAGAGCCATCATATCTCCAACGCTCTTGGACAGGTTATGCTACTATATATCGTGAATTCTTGCTTATGGTGCGACAACCTCAGTGCAAGTGCATTGGCTTATAATCCAGTCTACCATGCTAGAACTAAGCACATTGGATTAGATATCCACTTTGTCTGGGATAAGCTACTTGTAAATGAGCTAAAAACCTGCTAAGTGCCCTATTCTGCTGATCTCTTGAAAAAGCTCCTTGGTCACTCAAGATTTCTGTTCTTAAAAGACAAGTTGGAATCACTGATGAACAATCCAGTTTGAGTGAGGGTGTTGAATTTAATATCAGAGTGAAGATTAAAGTGGCAACTACTGATGCTTTAAAGCAGCACCATCAAGGAGGAAGAAGCAATGTGTAATCAATTCATGTATTATGCTTACAAGTGCAACTTTATAAAATCACTCAAGTGATGTTCCAATAATGCAACTTTATTCACATACTAGTTGTTGACGCATGTGTTGCACGAATTTTGTATTTGTGGTGTTTTTAATAGTATAGAAATTGTATATGTTAAAAAAAAAAAATTAGTTTAAGATTTATTGGATTATTCAAGAATTTTGAGAGTATATTATTGCCTCACTAATGTTTCATCTAACAAGGTGATTATTTCAAAAGCTGATATTATTGCACGGAGAAACTCACAAAAAATAAAATTGAAACATCACGTGTATGTAGAACATGACAGTACATGATAATAAAAACGTTTGACATACATAAAGATTGCAGGTTTACAGGAGTAAGAAATATTTGATTCATTAAATAATAAAGCATGCATCGAAAAATGAAAACGCATAACTAAGAAGTTGTAAAAGGATACCATGCAATATTTACAATATATATAGAGTAATAGATCTGGAGGACCTAGGTTTGATCAAAAAAGAGAAGTTAGTTTTAGGCCGTGAGTTAAGTAAACTGCTCTATATTAAACATTCAAAATTATTACAAGTGTCTAGTACATGTGAATTTGAAACACAGAACTTGAGCACAATTTAAACATAAAACCAAAACATTCTACTGGAAAAATTGTACAGCCAAACAAAGGCACATCTAGTAAAATTAAGAAATTTGTCTGATAGTGAGATGACATCAAGAAAAAATCATGAGATCAACATCTATGTTATGAACCTTATATGATTTCAAATAGTTGTCTTAAGGGGTGGTGCTTCTACTAATGAAAGAATGTAATACATTATTGTTGCATCAGTACATAGAATTCAAATCGGCGTTTCCACAATACAATAGACATGAAATTTAATCAAAATTGTGATCAAACTTCCACAACTTGCTTTACATAAGAGAATTCATCATTAACAACCTTGGAAAATGAAAGGCAAACTTTTCTTATATTCTAGTGAATAAAATAAAAGGATGACTTGCCAAATTTAACATGTATTTAAAACATATTATGACAAAATGTTTGAAACCCTATCTGAACACTTAATAGTCAAAGCTTGCTTATAATGAGACAATAATGTGAATAACTCCATATGACTACACCTATATTGAATTGCAAATGGAATAACGAATTTTTAATTATGTAATGTCTAAAAATGTCACACTTACTTTAACTTTGCAGAGTAAAAAATAACTCCACTTTTGTTAACATGATCAATGGTGAACTTTTCAATTGGAATGCATCAATCGAGCAAACTATACAAGCTTATATGTTTCTAAAGTTATACCATAAGCAAAGAGTAGAAGCTATGCAACAATAAAAACTTTAAAAGTGCTATAGATATAACATCGTTAAACAAGTTTCTCAGCTCAAAAGATCCTAAATCACACATGTAGTAGCCAAAAACCTATTTGCTAGTATTGATTACGAAATCAATCTAATACAAGAACTAATAAAANACTTACTTTAACTTTGCAGAGTAAAAAATAACTCCACTTTTGTTAACATGATCAATGGTGAACTTTTCAATTGGAATGCATCAATCGAGCAAACTATACAAGCTTATATGTTTCTAAAGTTATACCATAAGCAAAGAGTAGAAGCTATGCAACAATAAAAACTTTAAAAGTGCTATAGATATAACATCGTTAAACAAGTTTCTCAGCTCAAAAGATCCTAAATCACACATGTAGTAGCCAAAAACCTATTTGCTAGTATTGATTACGAAATCAATCTAATACAAGAACTAATAAAAATATGTCTAAAACTGATGAAACCATAGTTCAAACAGATCACATGACAAAGTAATCGGGGAAGAAAGTCAACATTAACGCATTGTATAGTTGCATACCTAACCTCTGAATTATGTGAATGCTAAGTCATAGATAAAATTGGAAAAAGGTAACATAAATAACACTGGTCTATAGTTGATGGGAAATCAAATTACATATCACGTGAACGGTATATCAAAAGAAGCTAAATAAGAGGACTAAGTAATCTAACTCATTCATGTCCACATTTTAATTTTTGAAATTCATTATACGCATGAAGACTTCATTTACAAAACTCAAAGGAAACTTGCAGGTGTTTGTACAAAATATTATTTCAATTAAATAAACCTAAAAAATATAACATTCACTATTTATCTCCAATTGTGCATTTGAACACTTGCGAAAATAGAAAGCGACACTTACCACAATTTCAGATCCCATTGACTTGGAAAATGCTTCATCTCTATTAACACAAGATAGATGATACGCTTTTGGGCAACCTCTGTGAATTCTTAGGGAAAAATTATTGATAAACTCCATAAAACACAAAATCAACAAAAAAATTTGAGAAACACGTGAACACATTTTTTTCTACTTACATTCTTAATATTATATGTCACTATACAAGAAAGTCACATGTGGTCACACATGACAAGGTCCCATGATCTAAACAAGTGAAATAAACATCGTTTCCCATGCGTTTCCTGCCTAAAACTTTTGCTGCAGTCTTAAAACTTGATAGAGTCTTTGATTCTTTCCTATCTTTCGCTTCCATCCAAAAACTTTCCTAAAGTCAACCACATTAACTTCAGTCTCAATTTCAGTGTCTTGAGTCACAATTTCCTCAATGGAAATCATTCCCCCATTTTCTTCATCTCCTCACTAAACTTACCAACATCATCATTTGTTTTCTCAATCTCCATTTCACTCTATTGCTAATTTGTATTCTTAGATGAAATCTTCTCGGCCCACTTTTAGCCTCCATCTCAGTTTTTGTACAAGTTTCCATTTTTGTAATGATCGTAAAAGAAGTGCAAATAGATTTTTTAAAAACATAGGTAAATTTAATGTGACTGCTTGCTTCAACCCCAGGTCGAACGAAAATTTGCATAAAAGAGTTTTGTCTCTACTATTGCACTTTGATTCTACAATTACAAAAAGTGAAATTACAAGCATGAATATCAAGAGGGTTTTCATGGTGTAATGTTCCCCGGTTCAAAATTTCATGGCGATGTCATTTAGTTAACAGATATTAGAGAGTTGAGAAAGAAATATTTCCTCCTGCGGTGTATAATATATAGGAAAAAGAAAAGATCCTCTGCGCTACGCAGAAACGGGGGCAGTTTCCTTAATTTGCGTGTGCTTGGGTTGCGACGTTTACAAGTAGTTCCAAAATTGTTCCTTGGAAATTTTGAGAATCTGCAAAAATCGTGATCACCATTTTTGCACTGTCCACAAATTGAATGTCAAAGCAATGAGTTTCACCGTAGATTATGATTCGAACAACATCGATATAAACAAATGGTAAATCGTGGTTACACTAAACATTGGTTTTCTTTTATTCAATTTTTGGTTTTAGTTGAACAGTTTTATACTTTACTTGATGTCTTTGTGATTTTTCTGTTTTATTGATTCGATTTTAGAATTGATTTTTGAATCAGTGTCATTTTAAAGTTTCTTCAATCACACTAATTTCTTCTTCAAATTAAATCGTTGAGGTTGAACATAATTGTCATGTTAACGATTTTATTCTGTTATTGAGGACTGTGCTTGTGTTGGATTCTTCCATTGATTCATGAATAATGAATAAGTTGTTCTGATTTTCATCTTATAGGCTCCACGATTGAGCTATTTTTGTTTATCTTTTGTAATTAATTGATAATTGTGGGTTTTTAGTCAAGAATGCTTGTTGGGTTTTATCATTATTGATTAATCTCCAGCTACGATTGATGTTTTTGATTTTGGGTCTTTTAGTTAGTAAGCAAAAAGAAAGAACATTCACGTCGTCCTGAATTAGAAAGATAATACTTTTTTCTTATATATTCGTTCTTTTTTATTCTTCAATTAACATTATCGTTAGATTTTTTGTGTAAGATAAATATGGTTTGATTTAGATTACACTTTATTGTGAAGGGTTCAATTATATTTTATGGAAGTTTCATATGGTTGTTGTTTTCTCATGCTGGATTTAAGATTTCTTTTAGTTTTAGGAATATGACATTATGAATTAAAATTGAGGTTTTAATTTTAGTTGTGAATGAAAGTTTACGAACTTAAAGATACTAAATGAACTTTTACTATTTGACAGACATAGGTTTGATGTTGCTAACCAACTTACTAATGTTCATTTTTATCTCTCTTTCATAGTTGAGGGTGGTGAACAACCATCTCATATGGAGCCTCTACCCGATGGTTCAAGAAAGAAACGAAGCCGTAGATTCTGATTTCAAGTTCGGGATTGGTTCCGCACACAAGGTTAGTTCTTTGTTCAATTTTCTTCCTTATTGTCATTCTAGATGATGCATGGTGATCTGACATTTATTGGATTGTCAAGCATCAAAATATGCTCGTATGATATAAAATAGATTATATATCATAATGTCCCATACGAACAAACAAGGGGAGGAAAATGGGGTTCGAGGTGGAGATTTTAGTCAAGTTTAGAAAATGACATTGGGATCAAAATAAACATCGTCCAAGCTCTAGATTAAATGACGTGTCAAATGTACATTCATCATAATTAAATAATTGACAAAATAACTAACGATAACATTGTTTCCCTCCGATGGATTTTTTTTTTCCGGTAATTGTTATTTTTTCCAAAGAACCATAAAAATTGCAAAAGAATTGGAGAGTGGCGTTGTGTAGTGGTATTATGATCCATGCTTCAGACGGTACATGGTGTTGTTGGCGTTGGAAATCAAGCACCTAATGTGAGGGGGCAAATCCATCAAATAAAAGTCACAATAAAAATGCTCTCATAACTCTTATATTTGACCTATTCAATTATATATAAAGTGAAGAAAACTCTGACAATTATTAAATTAGAAATAATTTTCTTTAGAAATAAAAGTTGCGTTCTATATATATTGCTTTAAAAAAAAAATCAGTTAAATACTCTGCAATGAGATTCTTTTTTGCACAACTAAAAGTAACCTTTTTGGTTTTCCACTCGAAACAGAAACAATTATTTTGCTTCATTTCTTTGTGTATTACTATTTAGTACAATTGGTATTACAAAATCAGTTTAAATGATACCCAATCGCTTTAAATGTGACGTAAAATTAAATGAGTCTCATAATTCTACTTATACCAATGTGTTGTAACATTAATGGTATTAGATTGCACTACTCTTTTTATTTCCACTCCATACATTAAATAGTTTCTCATCAAATATCTCCGCCCCATGTCTCCATTTGGATATGATAATTGGTACCGTTGATCGTGGCCTTTTCCTTCTTCAATTCCCTCGATGTAGATCTCCACTTAAAAAAAGTGCCAAACAACGATTCCACCTCCTCGAGTGTTTTACCCCGAGTATCGGGAAATAAAGTATAGAAAAACACCCATGCAACTGCAGCAATCCCTGCATACATCAAGAAAGTCCCGCCAATTGAGATGCCTTTGAACAAAGATATAAACACAAAGCTATAGCCCAAACAAGCTTGTGTTCGGAATTATCAATAATTGTCAGCCCAAATCCTAGGCCCAGTAAAGATAAAATCATCCCGGCAACACTGAAGAGTAGCAATGGCCGTCGTCCGATCTTGTCTAGAAAAAATACGGCCACTAGAATAAAGATTGTTTTGGTGAATCCTACGGCCACTGTGGCAAGTAGTTTATCTGTGTCTTAGTTATACCGGCGTTTTTAAAGATATCTGGGCTATAGAGAACCACAGAGTCTATGCCACCTGATTGCTGGAAAAAGTGGATTCCCAAGGTGCAAATCAAAATGTGGCGAATGAAACCGGGCTGGTCCAGTTCCATTCCACCGGGTCCCAAGAAGGCAATCCCGACTTAAGACAGGGGCTAGCCAGGCGCAGTAATGTATGAAAACTGAAAACGATGTCTTAGAATTGGATAGAACTCTATATTTAAGGCTTCGCTAGAGAAATAAATCTTGGTCCTTGGATTTGTGTACTCATCCATCCTTTAGGGTCAAAAACTATTTCTATTTTTGACAGCAATCATTTAACCAAACTTTTGATCTATGCAGTTTATGAAATCACAATTGTATACCGCCAACGTTGATTTTGATAATGCCTTTGGAATCAACGCCTCTGAAGTTCACATCCACGTCGATGTATTTCCCGTAGTGTACATCTCTCACTTTTTTCTCATCCATTTGGTTCAAAATTTACATCTCACTGGTCTGGGCATATATGGCATTGGACACGTATTGTTTTAATATTTGACCATCACCCATTTTGACTTTGTGAATGATAGCTCCCATTTTGAGTAAATTTTTAGGCAAGTCTTCTATTTTCACATTTCACAAGTAATGTTGCTAGAAATTACATACTTGATTTCTAAGCAAAAATGCAAACGAGTATTTGCAAGAAATTTATGAACAGACAAAACAATAAATGAACGAATCCAATTATTCTTCATATATATATATAACATGGATTCTGCTGTATAGTCCAACATTTGAATCAAAGTGATAACTATTAAAGAAAAGTCACCAGCTTTAAGATCAGTATATAAATCAGTTTAGTACCCACTAGATGTCGTCAAATCTTCAATGGTTGGGATGTTTTATTATCCTTTGCAGAATGACAGTCCGAGCCCTGCGAATATCCCGACTAAAAACATCAGCTTGAACCCCTAAATCCTCGATATTCTTCATGAACAAGTCTAGTTTTTTCTTGATCTCTTCCACGGCAAATTTTACAGCTTCTTCATTGATTGCGAAGTCAACATTTTTCAAGAGAGATTCAATCTCGATTTCCAAATGATCAATTAGAACCCTGATGCTGTCCAAATCCTTAATAGTTATATAAGTGCCCACATTAATAGAGGTAAGGATGTCTTTCTGTGCTTTGACTGCATCTTCATAGTTCTTCATAAGGGAATCAATCCACTTTCCCATTGATCCTAATGGAATGGAAGTTGCAGCGGCAAGAGCAGCCGCCACAGGCGGTGCAGCCACGGCAGCAGCCACCACCGAGCAAATTAGAGCAGCCGCGAATGTAGCTGCAAATATAACGGTCGAGACCTTTCTCCAAGCATGGATAGATTTAAGCTTCCTATCAAGCTTGCCCTTTTGCATTTGCAACTTTTCTAACATGAGCATTTGCTGCCTGTAAACAGATTGAAAAATTTGGAAGAACTCTTCGGTGAAAGGGTCACCAGCATTCTTGAAAATCTTCAGCTCCTCCAACGTCCTAGTGTACTTATTGTTCCCTTCCACCTTGTCTTCTTCTTCAAATTGTTGAAGTGCCACAAGAATAAGCAATTGACTATCACGAGCGCGCTTTAAGCACTTCTCCAATGCAGTACAGAAGTCTAGAGTCTTGAGGCTATTCTCAAAGTACTCCTCGACTAGCTCGAATAATTCGTGATTCTTCCATATGTCTTTCTTACAATCCAAGATAACTTTAACAACCTCCTGATTCATCTCCAACAGACATTCTGTGACTTCCTTCAATGAATCAAACGACAGGGCTCTAACCTCAACCCCGACAGCAAGAGCATTGATAACGTTCTTGGTTCGCGCTTGGAGAGTTCTATCAAAGGACTGTAAATCTATGTCGACCCTGCACGCGGCTTCATAAGAATTCAGATCAGTTGCGTATTGCAGATTGTTGATTACACTCGAAGTTTCCCCAGGCTTCTTGCTCATATGGCTTCCCATGATCCCAAAGCTGATTTCTATACACAAATCCAAACAAAATCGAGAAACTCAACTTTAAATCTCTATGTTAAAGAATAAAGCATCAATTGATCAAGCTCCGAACAAAAATGAGAAACCCAACTTCAAATTTTCTCTGTTTAAGGCTGCAATACGTAATTACAGATGAAATAAAAAATACCTCAATTTATTCCATCAATCTTCTGATCTTAGAAGTCTAATAATCAAGTTCCCCAACAAAATTGAGAAATCCTATGTTAAATTTGTAAGGTTGCATTACATAAATTACAGATGAAATACAAACATAAATCGATTTTTCTAATCTTGAAAGTGTCATAATCTAATTTCCCCAGAAAAATTGAGAAACCCAGCTTTAAATTTCTAAGTTAAGGCTGGATTACATAAATTACAGATGAAATACAAAGAAAGCTCAATTTATTGAACAATCTTTGTTATCTTCAAAGTGCAAATTCAAGTTCCCAAATAACAAAAGCAAGAAATTAACAGAATCCCAACCAGAACTAAAAATAGAAACATCAAATCCAGAGAGAGAAAGAAAGCGATACCTGATAGAAAATGACTGGAGAATCAAAATATTGATTTAAATAGATCCGAAATAAACAGTATTCCAAGACAGAAATTGAGAGATTTTATTGGATAATCTAAATACGTAGTTACTAGTTTACAGAAAAGGAAGAAAATGATTGTGTATATATAAAGGAATAAATGTAAATGGTACAAAGACTATGATTGAGGCTGATAAGGAAAGAAGAAGCTTAAAGTGAATTGAAACCGTTAAGCACTCCCAAGAAATTGTGGCGGTGGTGGGCATAGATTACGAACAAATAGCTTGCACGCATTCATTTAATTCAGATTGTAGATGGGTTACGACGGAAGCAATGTTTTCCTCTTCTTTTCTCTTCTCTGCTATAATACATACGGATAAGATGGGGGTGGTTTGACGCGGAAAGAACCGGTGGTAGACCAGTAGTCTTTACCTGGTATAGACTGAAACTTCTGCTCGAAGGTATTTGTTGAACTTGTTCAGGGCGGATTTGGCTAAATAATATTTTTCACTTTTTTTTTTT
>CAIGRH010231738.1:0-20545 GCA_903798295.1 Fraxinus nigra | reverse complement strand
TTGTGTGGTTTATATTGGCTTGGGCTTTCCAACCTTAAAAGCTAGCTTTTTGGGTCTGGTTCTTCCAATTGAGATACGTGACATAATTGCACCTTAGAAAGGAGTAAACTAAAGGCCCCAAAATGTTTGCAATGACACAAGTACTCAGTCCAACTAGAAAACAAGTAAATTATATCATTTGTAGTTTGTCAATCCTTCTAGATTAAGATCCAAACCGGTAAAGATTATGACATGCCTAGAATTTCTTGTTTCTACAATGCTTAACTTTATAATATGTGGAGAGAGGTTTTTTTCTTGAAGTTAGCATTGATAATTTGATCATATTCTTGATTGGAATTCTTGATTCGGTTGCGTGTTTCAGCTTCTATGGCTAGGAAGATATATTTGAGGGGAGGTATTGGTGTTGGTGCCTTCCGTAGGATTTATGGTGGGAGCAAGAGGAATGGAAGCCGTCCACCCCATTTCGGCAAAAGCAGTGGTTCTGTTGCTCGCCACATCCTTCAACAATTGCAGACTATGAACATCATTGACATGGATACAAGTGGGTGAGTTTGATATTATTGCTTCCTGGAATAAAATATTGTGCTTTTAATGATTTATTACTCGTCACAAAATGAAACCCGTTTTCATCAGTGAATGGTGAGTTATATTACCGTTCATAATTGGATGGGATGCGAGAATTTGTTTGCTAGTATTTACTAGAACCAGTACAGTACATATGTTATCAATCCGATTTTTCACTCTGTTTGCAATCGGGAAGTATGTGTCTTTAGGAGTTCTTTTTTCTATGATTATATACTCACTTCGTTACAAAAAGTGATGTGAATATTATGGGTTCTTTCCTCACGAACTGTTTTCCTTTTACAGTGGAAGAAAAATCACATCCAGTGGCCGCCGGGATCTTGATCAAGTTGCAGGAAGGATTGTTGTAGTCGCACCTTGATAGGTTATTCGTGAAAAATGTAGTCCTGCGGTTTTTTTTTTTATTTAAAGCATTTCGCTAAGCAATTTTTGTTTGCAAATGTTAGCACTGTTACTATGCTTTTGACTTGCATGTATTTTCTTGGAATGAGTTTTGTTTTGATATGGGGATATAGATTGCAGTAAAAAGTAGTACATCACCTTAAAATGCTTGCTTGACAAGGTGGAGGATGAGTGCGCTAGACTAGACATCTCAATTTAATTTTTATAATTATGCCCTATTTGGATTTCATTAAAATTTTAATTCATTTTTCTTATTTATCATACATTCTTCAATAAAATAATATTAAACGTAAATTCAAATTTTTTACTTCTTTTTTAATTACATATAATACTAAAATGTTATTATCTTAAAATATCGTTAAAATGGAGCTCAAACAAGAGCTTCATCTATTTCCTCTCTTGTACAATTGATCAACAATTAGTGCAATTTGGGGTCCATCGGACATGTTCCTTTCAATAACTTATTTTGCTTGTCAAGCGTACTGCAATGAATGTTGTTGTATTGGAGATGCTCTAAGTAGATTAAACTCGTGTTTGAGACATATTTTTGGAAAGGATGAGTTTTGTAATAATGGATTTTTTGGAAAATATATGATTTAAAAGTAAGAAAGTGTTTTTAGTTTGTATAAAGTTAGTAAAGTAAAGTTGATTCAATCATTGGAGGTCACTTAATTTTTAATTCGGAGCAATCGCGCTACTGAACTAAATCCAAGGTTCTAAAAAAGGCATTTTTTAAATTTTAATATTATTAATTATTTTAAGAGCATTAGATAATAAAATAATGTATATCAAATAATTAAAAGTATAAATACTATAATCACTTATAAATTTGAACAACTAAACAATTTATAGCCCCTATTTGATGATGATTTTAATCCAGATATTTTTTTGTCAACAATTAATTTTAATCACATATTTTATTGGTCCACAACTTTTCAATTACGCGAAACATTAAGGTCCCGTTCGGTAGTGATTAAAATCCAATTAAAATTAAAAATATGACTGTTATTGGGTCTCTCACTCGTCTAATAAAAAAAGTCAACAATAACGACTAGTTTTTCAATTTTAATATGATTTTAAACCCTACCGAACAGACCCTAAGTTTTATCATAATCTGCTAAAAATTTAATTTTAATATCCATCAAAAAGAGGTATCATTTTTTCAAAAACTAGACAAATTCTTAGAGATAGAACATGGGTCGAATCGCCAATGATAAAAATATTAAATATTTGACAAATTGTAAAAGAATATTGTCATGAATACTTGTTAAACAAACTAAAATCTCAACTTCAAAAGGGCCCATGTTCACTGCAACTGTGTTTATACAACAAACAAGTTATTTGAAACATTCAACACTTGATCTTCTCGTGTTTCATGCATTCGCCTTTGGCACCGTGGACTCATTAGCTAGATGCTTCACCGACCTGATACAACAGAGACAAAATAGAATTGACAACTTCCAAATTCAGTATTCAGTTCAGTTTAGAATATGTGCACATTGTAAAAGAACAAGGTTACATTGCCTTCTAGGGACGAACGGCCTGTCAAAATATGGCATCGGTTGAGCTTTAGGAACGAGCTCCTTCCTCAGCCTCTTAATTTCTTCTTCTTCAGCCAACTGCCAACACAGTCGTGTTAGAAAAATACAACATAAGAATCAATCGTAAGTTTAGCCTCAAATTTTTTGTTCACCTTTCGCTGTCTCTCCCTTTCCATCTTGTATTGTTCAATAAGGCTCATTTTATCGGCCACCTAAATAAATACAACGAAAAAAAGTTATGCCAGGGTATGAGAGTAAAAGTAACCAAGCTTAGTCGAGAAGGAAAAAATGTACCTGATGATCAAACTCAGCACGTTCAACAGCCCTAATGTCACTGTGTAGCACGAGATCAACAGGTCTTGTATTATCTTTGACTGAAGGCTTCATTAAACACTGAGATATGACAAGTTAACCCAATTCAGTCAAATCCTGAAACAAATGAATGTTTGGTCTGCATTTAGGTACCTAACCAACCACCATAAGGTCAAAAGAAATTAGCACTGACTGTTTTCCAAAGACAGCATCATGTTACCAAACAATTGTATCAAATTGTTCTACACCTTGAAGGACAACTGCCAAAAATAGCATGCTGAATTCTACTGGGAAGTTACAAAAATGGCGTAATAATTACTTGTAAGGAGCATCATGTCTATTAAGCTAAGGATCAACAAGACAATGTTTCCGCACACAATGCAAAAGTTTTCGTTGAGCTTCAAACCTAGGTTGTGATTAGTGAAAAGTGTACTACGTGTTTCTTAACAATCGATTGACTTGTGGAAGCAACACAAAATGGTAGTCTTTTCATTACGTCTATTGGCAACTAGTCAGGCCTCAAGTTTTCTTTTGACGAGAAGTCCATGATTAACTGTTGAGGACGCCAAAACAGAATTTCTTCCATGCTTTTATATCATAAGTTACTACATTCTTTGGTAATGAACTTTTGCCTTCATTTCCAAACAACAAACTTGCCAAAAATGATAATTAGAAGTCCTATAAATCTGGTTTGCCTAAATATCTGTCCCCAAAATTTTGTAGAATTAATATTGACATGAATATTAGAATTTTGCCGCCCTGGAATGAAAAAAATTCAAAATTACTAGGCCCATTGACAAAAAAATTTCATACTAATCCTGATTCCTAATGTTTCCGAAATAGAATTGAGAATTCTTTTCTCCAGGTTAAAGAGTTACCTCTGGTTGATCTGTTGTCCATGGAAGACCTTGCGCAACTGGTATCCGCAACTTCTCCTCTTCCTCCATTATTTTTTGCACCTTTTTCGTGAATTCTTCCTCCTTACACCTTCCTCTTTGCTGCGGTAGGTGCAATTTATATAATTTCAATAATTGAGTTAATGTAAAGTCGTAAACAATTGACACCTCTTGTAATAGTCTATATCTATTTCAGCTGGCTGAATGAATTTTCTTTAGGCTTCCAACTCTACCTTAATAAGTGTCTTTGTTCCATTATCAAGCGTTTCTCTCAATTTGCCCTTTAAATTTGCACAATTGAAATAGTTCTTATCTGTAAGAGTTTTATATTTAAATAATCCCATTCCTAACTTTATTATAATACTATTTAAAATGGCTTCAAAATGAAAGATATACATCTTACATCCATAGGCTTATATTATTTTCACTATTTCAATAGAGAACAATATCGTTCCCAACTTTGTTAGATCATTCATAATAATGGATATACATTGGCTTGAAAATGCAGGTTGGTGTTATGGATTTCATAAAACTTGATTAAGAGTGGCAGGGTATCTAAACTGTTGCATCCCTACATATAGCCATTTACGAAACCGCTCGTCCCAATAGTATAAAAACCTTTTAACATCTACCTTGAACTAATTGGGCATGTCTTTGCATACTGAAGACATGATCTAAAAGTTTGTTTAAGCTTTTAGATGAGGTGGTTAGGCAAAAATGTAAACTAGATTGACATTTTTGCAACTATCCTAATGTTACCACTATATTAAACTGTAATAATAACCAGTCAAGTAATGCTCATATAGAGTCAGATTTATATTGAAAATGAATATGTGAAGTGATGAAAATTCCACAACCTAGAGACACAACATAGGCATGAATGAAACACACCTCCGTTCTGAGCATGAAGGGCTTTTGAGAAGTTGCTGTTTTAAGCTGCCTTCTCCCATGTCTTCTCACAGAGGTTCCAGATGATTCGAAGCTCTGCAGAATTCCAAAAATAGATATGATAATCTAAATGAGAAACAATTTTACTCAAAGAAAGAGAAGTATGGATAAAAAATCTCACTTTTCTTCTGCTTCTTCGACCACCAGCAGAAGTTTTACTTGAAATGCTGAAGCTTCAAAGTTATAGAATGAACACATTTAGAACCAACTTAAGACGATTTACCAATTGTTTGATTATGTCAAAAATCAACGCGGTCGCTGTTAACATAACTAACCTTCCTTGGCTGCTGTCTAGTGAAGAAGAACGGTGTGAAACTGAATCCAAACCTAAGCTCTCCAATGTGAGGAAAACATCAGAGGGACTAAATGAAGATGGAGAAACCTGTTTTTCCTCAATCTCGATAGGTTTTCTCATTTCCGTATTAATATCCTCCACTTCGTCCACCTCCTTTTCCTTAGAATCGCTCGATTTTGGAATTGAAAGAAGTGTCTCAAATGTCTTCACCAAATGCATCACCTTGCCAGACCCTGGCTCCGGTGCACACTCTCTACCCTCTTTTAACTGCCTCCCCCTTCTTCTCTTAGTGCCCGTTTCACCATTCGCCTCGACCTCATCTACATCATCCTTACTCGTGACATTAATCTCACATAAATCATCATTTTCCTCCACTTTGCCACAAAACCCTTTGGTAGTCTCCGGGTTTCGGCTTATAGGGTTAACTTCACTCTCCCCATTCGCGGTATCATCATCACGTAACTTCTCCAAATCGACCTTATCGTCAATTTTACTGCTATTTTTGAAGAACCCTTCCTGAGAAGCCCTCAGGCTCTCATAGGCTACACACAAACACTTGGATTTTCCCGTCCCCTTCTTACACTTGTTACATTCCACTGATGCTGCTGTCGAAGAATTCACTTCCCCCTTTTCCGATTTCTTTTTTGCAATCAAGAACTTCCTCTGCCGAATCTTCTTCACCGGTGAAGGTGACTCCACTTGAATACTACCAGTAGGGTAATGGTTTCTGGAAGTAGATTTTTGGGAGCGAACACTTTTTGCAGACTTTATACATGGAGAATTAGATGATTTAAAACCTGGAGACGACACATTGGGATTGAAATTTTCTAATTGTTTTGAGATTTCATTAAATTTTGATCGGTTTGATTCTTTTGCAGGCGTATTTGCTCCGGCGGTTTTAGAACCTGAATCCATTAGAAATCTCGCCGGATAATGGATGAAACTAGGGTTTCTAGAGAGGGAAACAACAAATTAGTAATGATATTGACTTTTTTCACGAATCACGATTAGAGTTTCATTGATTAATGGAATGAAAGGGAAATAGATGACCGTTGAGTTTTTGACGCTGGATTGGTAACGGCTAGTTTGCGGGTCGGGGTTTTGGAGCGTCGGATATATTGTTTGAATGATTCTATGATCTGGACCGTTAGGTTTATCACACTCACATAGGGTCCAGTCCACGCCCCACCCCCATGTGAGCGTTTGTAAACATTATAGTAAAAAAATATTTCTATACACATCATTTTTCTGTATTGGTGTCATAGTTTTTTTTTATAAATACACCTTATTTAACTTTTGTTCATTAACATGCTTGCATAAGTGTTGTTCTGTCCACGGTAAAAAGTTTTATTTTGCTTATTTAGAGAAAAACGTACTTTCGATTCTCACATTTAGTAATGTTCTAATGTCACATCAACATGTGGATGTTCTTATCATCTGCCCACTGTGGATATGAGAACAACTTCGATTATACTTATATCATTAAATTTTTCATCACATTCTTATTTTTAAAATTTCATTGATCATAAAATCTTACAATTGATCAAGATTTTCATCCAAAAATATTGTTAACGTACTTTAAAATGAAGTCAAATATAGTCGTATTTTTGCATTATTGTTTATTTTGATTATTTTAAATACAATGGACAAATGATTTTCTTACTATATCTTAAAGAAAATTTTAAGAGAAAACGTAGTTAATTTGAGAATAAGAATGAGATTAAAAAAAAAAAGAAGTTTGAAATATAAATGAAATAATGTGTAAAGACAACGATTCTTTCATGCAATTAAAATATAGTATAATTATTACAAAATGTGGTGTTGATATATTTAGGGATTGTTCATTGTTTGACATGACTTGCTTTTGTTTTCTGTAGTATAACATTCGGACAATACTGTCTTTATTTTTGTTTGAAAACTAATTTTTAAAAGAGTTTCATATTCCGTGAATGCTTTTAGAGAAAGTCATAAAAATTCTTCTAATTAGAAGAAACGCTTTCATAAAATTAGTCAAATGTGTTCTAAAGTAACTTTTGAATCTCAAAAGCTGCCAAACTAGTCCCTAAGCTTGGAGTTATTGAAACAATCGTGGTGATTTTCATCTAAACCCCTTCAACTATGAGAAACTGGCATTTGGCCCCATACAAAGGAAAAGAGGTAGAAGTTATAAAAAATTTCCCTTCTAATACTCCATAAATGATTTTTGAAGACAAAAGTTTTTGTTAATCGAATTAATAATTAGTATGAAATTCCTATTACTCCTCATACACATTGTTGGTGTCTCTCATTTCTTAACATAAATAATATTTTTACAGATATTCACTTTCTAAACCTCTATTTGATTCACATTAAAATTTTTATTTTCATTATTTTACTCATTTTCAACCACACATTCTTCAATAAAATAATATTTGCCACTGCATTAATAATTTTTCCTTCTTTTTCAACCACACATTCTCAATCAATTTTAGATACTAACAAGAATTGAACTTAGATCTTATGTGTTGAAAGATCACGTGTAATTAATTATTTAAATCTCGTCTTCATCAATTTGTAGTCAACTCGTGAAAAATGTGACAAAATCTAAATCGAGAAATGAGAAATAACATTACAACACGAGTTACTCGTGGATTGAGAAATCTACCTTTGTTAATTAAATTAGGCTAAATATATTCACATTGCAGTTTTTAATAATTATACTATATTCTAATTGCATGAAATGATTCGTAACCTTTTCACATTATCACATTTATATCTCAAAAAATTTCTATTGCATTTTTATTTCCAAATTAATATAATTTGTTTCTGATTATGATTTTTTTTTTTTTCAAAAAATTCTTTAAGATGGAGTAAAGAGACTCATTTGTCTATTGTATTTTTTAAATAAACAAAACACATAATAATGCAAAAATACAAATTGATATTTGACATTCATTTTGAAGTACGTTAACAATAATTTTTAACGAAAATCATGATTAAGACAATATTTTCTAATCAATGAAATAGTAAAAATAAAAATGCGATGAAGAAAAAGGTTAAGGGTATAAACGTAATAATGAATAAAGACTAATAATATATAATGTAATTAAAATGTGGCGTATTTATAAACCAAAAAAAATGGTGTGAACACATCAAATTATTGTCTATTAGGCTATTAACCTTGTGAAAAAATAATAATAAATAATGTTGGAGGAGCCGTTGGATTACGTTCCAACGTCCGGGCGCCAAAAACATGGGCACCATCCGGGAAGCGCACGGTACACCCTTATGCCAGCTTGACAGTGACGGTGCAGTCAAAACGCGTAGAAAATTATACCATTTCTTCCCCCACTACCAAAATTACACTCCAATTTCTATTTTATTTATTTCACATTTAGGGATTTAATTGTCATTTCCCCGGGTAGATCTTGGTTCCCAACGACTATATAAACAGGTGCCCCGCTTTCTCAGCTCTCGTATACTTTTATCTAAAGCGTTTCACTTCACAGATCGGTTTTGTGGAAATCAAAAGGTGCAATCTAAGAGGTAAAACACCTTTTATTTTCGTAATGTGAATTTCGCTGTTTGTACGTGTTGGCAGACATGTAAATGAATTGATTTGGTGATGTGTTGGTATAGTCTTATAGAAATTTGAATGAGTTATGTCCTTCTTATGTTTAATTTAAATTATTTACTTCTGTTCTGAATTGGAATTGTCGGCATAGTTGATTTGATACTAGTGATTCAAGATTAATTGATTTGATCTCTTTTTGTTGCGTAATTGTAATTATTGTTTGATTATGTGATTGGTTTAGATCTACAAGTGCTTCCTGATTCTGTTGTTTATCTGAATTCCTGCTGGTTGAAGTCTGACTTAAGTTGTAAAGTATCGTCTTTGGAGATCATTGCATGTAATGCACAGTGTTCTTGTGAGATCTGCTCAGAATTATTATAAATTTGCCATATACATTGCTTCTTAGGGTATAATTCCTAAATTGTTATACTTTATAATGAGATTTTAGAATTTTTTATGATTTTACCAGTTCTTGTTCCATGTGCTCGCATCAGATCTAATTCCAAAGTATTCGTGTTTTAATGTGTGGATAGTGAGGGCTTGTATCTTAGAGTAGGAACCGAATCTTCTACCTACAAAATTCATACCAGATTACCTGCTTAATGTTCTCTTTAGATTTAATGGAAACAAATGGGCCACTAAATTCTTCCCTTTCTATCAGAGTTTTGAATGATTGAATCCTTTCCAAACAACTGTGTAACTGACATCCGCATTGTAATTTTATTTATCCAATTTTAACTTTTCAAGGGTATCTTGTGAATTGTCATGATCCTGTTACGAGGATAATACAACCAAAATGTTACTTGTGCAAAATGATAGGCACGTTCTTTCCCATAAAGTTACATTACATTTTAGTGCAAGTTTTATAAGATACTGCTGCCTATTTTATGGTGCAATGAGTGCTGGGTTAATGGATGGTTTGGTAGTGTCTAAAGATGATATTAAATTATATTTTTCATATTAGGGTGGTAGTGCCAAGAGCTGCCTATGAAATTCAATAGTATATTACCATGATGGTTAACTACATGTTCCCCACATTATAAATCTCGCTGTGTTTGTGAAGCATGATCTGACAAATCTTCGTGAAACAGGAAAAATGGTGAAGATTTGCTGTATTGGCGCTGGGTATGTTGGAGGCCCCACCATGGCTGTAATAGCACTTAAATGCCCTAATATTGAAGTTGTCGTTGTTGATATTTCTGTTCCTCGTATCAATGCCTGGAACAGCGATCAGCTCCCCATTTATGAGCCAGGCCTTGATGATGTTGTGAAGCAGTGCAGGGACAAGAACCTCTTCTTCAGCACAAATGTGGAGAAACATGTCGCTGAGGCTGATATTGTCTTTGTTTCAGTTAATACTCCCACTAAGACTCGGGGACTTGGAGCAGGTAAAGCTGCAGATTTGACATACTGGGAAAGTGCAGCTCGCATGATTGCTGATGTGTCAAAATCTGACAAAATTGTAGTCGAGAAGTCGACTGTTCCAGTCAAAACTGCTGAAGCAATAGAAAAAATTTTGACCCACAACAGTAAGGGAATCAAATTTCAGATTCTCTCTAATCCAGAATTTCTTGCCGAGGGAACTGCAATTAAAGATCTTTTCAACCCTGACAGAGTTCTCATTGGAGGCAGGGAAACCCCAGATGGTCTAAAGGCAGTTAAAGCACTGAAGGATGTTTATGCCCACTGGGTCCCTGATGATCGCATTCTCACCACTAATTTATGGTCTGCAGAGCTCTCGAAGCTTGCTGCCAACGCATTCTTGGCTCAAAGAATCTCATCAGTCAATGCCATGTCTGCTCTCTGTGAAGCTACTGGAGCTGATGTATCACAAGTATCATATGCTGTTGGTACAGACACAAGAATTGGTCCCAAGTTCCTTAATGCTAGTGTTGGCTTTGGTGGATCTTGTTTCCAGAAGGACATTCTGAACTTGGTTTACATTTGTGAGTGCAATGGTCTTCCTGAAGTTGCAGAATACTGGAAACAAGTGATCAAGATTAACGACTATCAGAAGAATCGTTTTGTCAACCGTGTTGTTGCCTCTATGTTCAACACAGTTGCTAACAAGAAAGTTGCTATCCTTGGATTTGCTTTCAAGAAGGATACTGGTGATACTAGAGAAACCCCTGCTATTGATGTTTGCAAGGGACTCTTGGGGGACAAGGCCCGCTTGAGCATTTATGATCCTCAGGTTACTGAGGATCAGATCCAGAGGGACCTTACCATGAAGAAGTTTGATTGGGATCATCCCCTTCATCTTCAGCCGATGAGCCCCACCACAGTGAAGCAAGTTAGTATTGTTTGGGATGCCTACGAGGCAACTAAGGATGCACATGCTGTTTGTATTCTCACTGAGTGGGAAGAGTTCAAAACTCTCGATTTCCAGAAGATGTATGACAATATGCAGAAACCAGCCTTCATTTTTGATGGACGGAACATTATCAATCCGGCTAAGCTAAGGGAAATTGGATTTATCGTGTACTCAATTGGAAAGCCACTGGATGCTTGGCTCAAAGACATGCCTGCTGTTGCATGAACGCGTCTCTTGGATTGAGTGCAGCTCGTGTTAGGACCAAAGAGCATAGTTATGAGGCACATGCTGAATTCTTTACTATTTTTTTTCTTATCAGTTTCTGATAATTCTTATACTCCTCTTTATAGTCCGAAGATCATCGAATGTCGCTATATGGTCTATAGTTAGGAGCATAATGTTTTCTGTTTTCAACTTGTCTTCTTTGAGGACCCAATTTGTTTTTTGTTGGTTTATATACTGGTGAATTTTTTAAAATTATTTGTCTTGTTATATAGTTTAGAAAATATCCAGTCCTCGATTGGCAATTTCTTCTGGTTGTCCCAAATTTAATCCTACCCTATAGATAATCTAATAGCATAACTTCCATAGACTATAAAGCTATTGAATATTAGATGCATAGTTATCAAATTCGAACGGTTCTATGACCACATTAAGGTATCAGATCGTCGGGTTACTAGTCAAATCAATGACTCAATGATTCCATCATCACAAATTTAAATAAAAGAATAGTTATAACTGTGGGTAGATGATCAAATCAGTGGGTCAATCAACCGCTCTCGAGTTATTTGCAAAATGATCCATCAACACGATCCAAATTGGACAAGTGGCCCAATCGTCAATTATCTAGTTGAACTGATCAATGTAGTTCGATTTTAACAACTATGGGTAGATGTAGATGTTCATAGCAATTTATAATTTATCTACCTTAGTATCTTCATAATGTCTATTCAACTCATCTCGTGTCCGAATTAAATGAGTGATTTTAAAGTGGTGTTAATAGATTCTATGCATATTAATTAGGCTCCTGCTGCAAAAGGAAATGGGGTATAGTTTGGTGTTGGGTCTCGTGATACTACTTGGAAAACACATCAAGTTGGAGACAATTCATATACTTTCTTGGATTTATTCGTACGTTTTGAAAAATTAGACTTCATTTGCAAATTTCATCATTTGATTGTTTTCTTTTATTTTTTTCATTATTTAAAGAGTCACAAATCTATTATTTCTTACTACAAGCCTACAATGGAGCGAGGGACGAGTTTTGTTGCATAATTGAAAGGTTGACGATGAATGATGCAAAATAAAATAAAATTTGAGGATATAATTATTATATTTCGATAAGATGAAAAAAACAAATTCCCCTAGACTTAGTGAGTGTTTGGTGGAGATTAAAATTATATTTTTAGTAAATTGTAATATAAGCTTTTGAAATATATGGTTGAAAAGTTGTGGGATCCATGAAAGATACGATTTATATTGATTGTTTGACTTTGACTTATATTAAAATCTGATTTTAATTCGAAACAAACATGACCTAAATAGTACAAGACAACAATAAACAAAATTTCACCATATATAAAAGGTAAATTTAATTAGGGATGGCTGCCGGTCCTGCCCGTTTATTTATTTATTTTTTTATATAAAAAAATTCTTGTAAATTCTATGATAGGGTAATTTGTGAATTGGGCCTGAGTCTTCAGTTCGTATTTTGGTTATGGAACAATACATAACTCCTAATTTTAAAGATCACATTTCATAAATAACGAACTCATTAAAATATTTCAAAAATCAGGTGGTAAATAAATTTATTAAATATTAAAATACAATATAATATACATTAATTATTTCTACCAATGTCACCTCAGTTTCTCCATCTTATCACCCATGACCCCACTACACGACCTTCCCTCCAGCTCTCCATCGAAGACAGCCATCGGCTTCGACGGTCGTTCCGACGACTGTTCTGGAGATCACTCTGGCTGCCGTTTCAGCGACTGTTCCGACAATCACTCCAACGTAAAAATTTTCAGAAAATTAAAAATTGGAAATCACACTCCCACCTCATGGATTTACCTCCTACCACCCCAATTCGCTAATACATGTCATCCGTGACTAATTGTGACAAAGTTTGTATTCAATGTGACTAACTATGATCAAATTTGTGTTCAGTATGACTGTCTGTGACTAGGTCAATCTCAAATCACAATCGATCACAATCAACACAAAATTGATCACAAATAGTCACAACAAACACATACTTGATCGCATAGGGTCACCACAAATAACCAACATTTGTACCGTTAATGTTTCCTACAACCTAAGTCATACATTCTCCAAAATCCAGAATGGAATGGATATCAAGCTGCACCCTACTTAACATCAGAGAGAAGCTTACCTACACCCCCATCATTTTCCATGAACGAGTTGCCAACTTATATGAACTTCCCAATTCAACATCAACAGGATATGGATTAACCGTGACCAACTTTGTTTTCGGTGTGACTAATTGTGATCAAATTTGTATTGAACGTGACTTTCTGTGACCAAGATAAATCTCAAGTCACAATCAACACAAAATTGGTCACAAACAACCACGACGACCACCAGCATACCGCACAACCGCCACCACATGAAGATCCCATGCTTGTAGCTGCACCCAGCATACCGTACCATCGCATATAACGCCAGTCACCACCACCAAAACACCCCACCCCACACCACCGCATAACACACACACACACACACACACACACACACACTGTAGCCACCACACCACACACAACACCCAACCACCAAACATAACACTGCATACCACCACACCTAACCTCAACTGAACCTAACCACCACTAAGCACCATCGTACCCAACCATCGCATTAAAAAAAGAGAGGATTAATGGATCGTACTGTGCGCAACGAAGATAAACAGTCGCGCATGAACTGACACTACAGCGATGATGAACTACCGCTGCGCTGTGAACCGTAACCGGCATCAGTAGTTGTAGCATCGCCTAGTTCATCGCCGCCAACATCGTCGCTGTGATATACCACCACTATCATCTCCTGTAATGCACCACTACCACAACTACTAAGAGCCACTAGTTTTCACAACATCCCCCTACCCCCACCATCTCTGGCACCATAGAGAGATAGACGGGAAAAAGGGCTACATTACAGCCCCTCTCTAGCAACTATGTACCGCCACCACTGTAACCACACTAGCATCTCGCACCACCACCACTACCCCACGTCCAACCTTATCGCATCTTGAGAAGACGATATGAAGAAGATTGTGGTTTGAGGAAGACGATGACGATGGTTGAGAGAAGACGGTGGTCGAAAGAAGATGGCGATTGGATCTATAGAGAAAGTGTTGTTGTATGGAGAGAGAATTTTATTTTATTTTTTAAAGGAAAATAATTGAAAGAATGGGAAAGAAAAAGATGCATCTGGAATGAAGATGTTTACTTGGATGGGTACAGGTGTGGGGTAGGGTGTTAGAGAGAGAGCATTTAACGAATAGAAATTGAGAACAACGAAACATGTTAATATAATATATATTTTATATATAATAATAATTTATTTAGTACCTGATTTTTGAATAAAATTTTTAGTAATCTAATTTTTGATAATGAAATGTTAAATCCATGTTTTCGTGTAATTTTCTCTTTTGGTTATAAGAAAGTTAAGCTATATTGATTTAAACAAATTTTGATATTCTCAAAAACAATTAGAAACCTTCCCTACCGTGCCGTGGGGCTCCGATTTTGCAGGAAAAAATTGTCATCCCTAAATTTAATTTTTATATATATTTTTTAAATTTTATCTTATGTTGTTTACTACCATGCAACCGTGCATAATCCTCGTTTGAGGTTAAAAACGTTATGATTTATATGGGCAGACGATGACATAGCCATATTATTTATAGATTTATTCTATATGTACATCAAAATTTACCCGGATGTACATATGTCAAAGTGACATTTCATCAATATTTACTAGACCAATGATAAAACGCCACTTGGACATTATATACACTAGTGTAAACCCTAATCTAACCGACCGTACATGATCACAAAGCACCGAATTTACTTATGGCAGTTGGCTCCACTGTTGAAAAACACATTTGCAGTTTAACACAAACCAATTTCCCCTCACTCTCGTCTCCAGTGTGTATTATACCGCCAATCACTCGCCACCATTGAGCAAATCTTTTAATTCCAAATAAAATTTTCTCTTTTCAATCCCAAGAAGTCACCACAAAATACAAATCATGAAATTACTTTCTCATTTCCAGGTCGTTATGACTAGTCCGCGGGTCATTTCTTTGCTTCCATGCAAGGCTTCAATTCTTCTATTACAAGCCCAAAGCTACCATCAATATTCAAGATTTTAGAGGGGGAGGGAGAGAGAGAGAATTCAGTACGTGTCCTGTTTTATCGGAGCATACATCACTGCCAAACAGCCCTTTATCTCTTCACTTGGATATTTTTCTTCGGGCGAATGAAGAGTTCAATCGAGTCTGAACCACTCTTTTATGAGAGTTCCCTTTAACACCTTTCCAGTTACCGGATCTCGTTTCTGCTAATCCATTGTGGATTTTTTTTCCTGATCTGATTTTCAAGTAATTCTCTGTTTCTATAGAATTCTTGGGTATTTTCCTCTTAATGGGATGTTGGATTTAGCATATTTTTTTTAAAGAAAAATCGACTTTTCTTGAATTTGCTCACCTGGTGTTTTAGCTCTAGCAATGGAAGAAGTGCAACAACAGAGATATGTGTGTAAGATATGTAGCAAGAGTTGCGTAAGTGGTAAGTCATTGGGAGGTCACATGAGGATTCATTCTGCCTTGATTTCAGCTATGAAAAAAGCAGCTGAAGTGGAATTTGACAGCCAAATGGATTTGGAAGGGGTCGATGATCAAGAGATTCAAGAGGGTAGTTTTCAGAACTCGAAGAATCAATCAAACAGCACATATCTAGATCAAGAAAAGATCAAGAATTGTGGGACCAACATGGGCTTGGGAGATGATGATCCAAAAAATAGCTACGAATTACGGGACAATCCAAAAAAATCTTGGAAGACTTTTGCTGTAAAACATGGAGATACACCAAGGGATGGAACTTGTAAAGAATGTGGCAAAGTGTTTCCCTCTTTAAGAGCTCTGTCTGGTCATATGAGATGTCATTCAATCAAGAAATCCGTGGCGAATCAGAATCACTGTAAGGAATGTGGCAAAGGATTTGATTCAATGAGAGCCCTGTTTGGTCATATGAAGAGTCACTCCAACAAATCAAGAAGACACACTGATGAATCTGCTGAGTGTTCATCAGACTTGGGTAATTTGTGTCCTCTTCGAAGAAAGCGATCGAGGATATTGTATAAGACTGATTCTACTCCATCATCAAGTGGAGTTGAATTTGGGGAAGTAGAAGAGGTGGCTCTGTGTTTGATAATGCTGTCTAGGGGTGTGAAGAATTGGGATAGGTCTAATTCAGTTACAGAATCAACTGGTAATGATTCTGCATATTTTAGAGATGAATCAGTATGTAAAGATAAAGAAATTGATATGAATGATGGTGGAGATTCCTCATTTGATGTCAACAAGGTGTGTGCGATGGATAAATCGGTAGGAAAGCTCGATCCTCGCGTTCTTGGCTCTGGAATTGCTTTTTCTGAAAAGTACTTGCCTTGTTCAGATGATTTGAATTTGGGTTTTTCTGGTCAAAATGAGATGAAAGTTGATTCAGAAATTTCTGATGATGGTGTGTTGAAATCTAGTTGTTGTGACAAAACAATAGTTGATGGTCATGATTCTAAAATGTTAATAGATTTTGACGAGAAGTTTGGCTTGAAAATGCTTGGTGGTACCTCTTCAGTCGAGGTGGACACCTGCTCATTAGCTGTTGCTGAAGCTAATTCCAAGATCGAATGCAATGTTATTGCAAGTTTTCAGTGTCCAACATGCTCGAGGATCTTTTCATCTGGCCAAGCTTTGGGTGGTCACAAGAGGGCTCATTACACTGGATTTACAGGGAACAAAACCATTGAATCTGTGGCAATGGATGGCGATTTTGATCTTAACTTACCTATTACTATTGATGAAGGTGAAAAGGACAGTGTTAAAATCGATCAATGGTGGTTCAAGACTTGGCACGAGTCCAAGGAGGAGCTGATTATTGCAGATTGAGAAACTAACTCGATCCACATTTTCCATGAGATGATGCATTGATGAACAGATTCAGTTGATCAAGATTCAATTCATATTTTAGATACATCTTTTGAATACCTTACCAGTTTGCAGATACTCATATTAATCATAGAATAATGAATTTCCTTTTAGTTTCCATGTCTTTGTCTAGTATCAACAAGATGAAACATTCTTCATGTCATGTCCTATATCATTCGAATTGAATCGAATCACTTGTGCTTATTCATATTGAATCTTGTAAATTTTCGTTGCAAGCTATGCGTGAACTTTAGAATGCACATTTTGTACGTAGTACTACTCGACTGTACAAGGCTTGTGACTATATTGTATCAAAGGGCTGTTGAAATTCATTAGTCTGTTAAGTTGGATGGAAACATGATTGATGTTCCTTAAAACTATTTAAAAATGCAGAAGAAGATGGTTGTTTAGTCACCTTCCATGTACACATCTCAGTTCCAACTCTTTTCCTCCTAAAAAAGTAATGTCATGTTGTAGACTTGGCTTGAGTGTTGGAATATATCTCTTGACTTGGCTTTATTTTAAAGTGCATAAATCCTTTTGCATGCAACTTGTCTATCAAAAGACAACATGAGTGCTCAAATACCCCAAAAGTTAAAGCTTAAGAATTAATCTACCTATGAGAGTTTAGTCTTTGTTTCAGTTAAAAAATGGCATTTCCTTCATCAGCTTCCTGGAATTATATTTAAGGATTGTTCCGCAGGACTTTTGCTTTTACTTCTTGTAGAAGATTTCTTGAAAAAGCTACTTTAGGTCATTTTCCTCTAAAGGCTCTTTTAACCGAACATATAACTTTAAAAAATCATCAAACAGGTTCAAAAACAAAACGATTTTTTAGTTTAAAAACAGCTTTTGACTTTTCAAATGTCTTTCCTAACAATCTCTTATTTGTGTCATCATTTTAGTCGGCTAGCAACTAGTGGCTGACTAGATCTATGTTGTCTGGCTATGAGTAAAAGTAACTTAGTAAAGTTAGTTATAAGTAATTTATTTTGCTTTAAAACTTATTTAGATAATTTACTATTAGTGAACTCTTTAAATTTAGTCAAACGACCCTTTAGGGAGGCAAGTTCCATATGTATTTTCTTGCTCTAAGCTTATTTGAGTCCGTTCTTTAGCTTAAAAATATAGAGATGAAGCTAATTTTGTATATTTGTTCACCTTTTAGTGCTTTCTTTTGGTAAATTTTGAATTGTCAATGACAATTTAACAATGGTTAACATGAGTCTAATAATGTAAAAAATTCCCAAGTGAGGTAAAAGGCAAATAATGCAGAAAGATGGTATCCACATAGAGATTTTTGTGTGTAAATGTATAGTACTATGTTTAGCTTATTATTTCCAAGGAGAAACGCCATAAATTGGGGCTTCGCTTACAACTAAATAATCAAAACATTTCGAAGGTTGAATGTGATGAGCAACAAATGGTTCAGAACGTCCAATCATTTTTCTCATTCGACCCGAATGCTTTAATATCTAATATAGTTTTTCTTCAAGAAGTAGGCTAGAAGTGCTTTTAAGAGAAGTTAAATTGGACTAGCTTTTGAAAATACTTTTAAAAAAAGTCACACTGAATCTCAAAATCTCATTTTGACTTTTCAAACGATGTGCCAAACAGACTCTTAGTTTGCTCTTGCTAGCTTATCTAGCGATGTCAAAAAGGTTCGGGAGCGAAAAAAGCTCGAGTCGAGGCTCGGGCTTGGCCCATTTTGGGGCTTCAGCACGAGCCGATTTTTTTAAAAAAGAAACACGAGCCGACTCGATTTGGGCTCGGATCGGCCCACTAAGGCTCGGGCCGAGCTTTTGCTCCACTCGGCCCCAAAAAATCTCGGACCGGGCTGGGCCCATTTTGGGGCTTCAGCACGAGCCAATTTTTTTTTTGAGAAAAATTCATAAATTCTACTTTAAATTTACACCATTTCAAAAATAACAAAACATCTTTTACATTTCAAAAATTAGATTTTTGACACACACACACAACACACAATATATATATAACCCACCCACCTCCACCACCCTTGCCATTACGACGATCGTTCCGACGACTACTCCGATTCCGACAACCATTCTGACGACTACTTCGGCGAGTGTTCCGGTAATTGCTCCGATTCCGGCGACTATTCCGGCGATCATTTTTCGGTGACTTCTCCGATTCCGACGACTATTCCGATTATCGTTCGTTGGTCACAGATTTAAAAATTAGTTGGTCACAGATTAATAGTTTTATAGGTCACATTATTTTATTGGTCACGGATCCAAAAAATACGAGTCACAATTATCTATCAGTCATATATTTTCAAATTTATTGGTTACATATTATTTTTTAGTCACAATTTTAAGGTCACGGTTAGATTTTTTGTGTGACCACCACCGACTTTTGTGATCACCTCGCCACCAGCTGTTGCCTACACCGCCATCGCCAACAACCACACAAGTCATTTACGGCCAGATCATAATTACTGCAGATTGCTACCAAATTCGCCAACAACGCCGATCCACCGCAAAACCACCTTGCCGTCGCCAATATCCACCACCAACATTAGCAAATTCACCTGCACCACCACCACCAACAAAAAAACCCCAAAATCACCTCCACCACCAACCACAAACCCACATATCCACAATCACCAACACCGCACAATCACCCACCACAAAATCACATATCCACGATCAATGTAAAACCCCAAAACACGAAACAACAACAAAAACGTAGCTAGATCCACCAAAACCACCGCCATATTCACCATAGCAAACTCAAAAACAAAAAAGAAATTACAGATCTGCGATGTACCAGATCGCGATACAAAGGAGACCTCCGCCAACAGCCTAAATTCGCCGTGGAAAACTCCTATCTCCGCCTCTAATACACCGTATTCTTATATCAAATATGGTTGACCACTCAAAAAAAAAAAACAACAGATCCGACCCACCTCAGACCATGGACAGCGTAAGGGTGTCGTCACGACGCAATTGCGCCTGCTATTTCGTCGGATCGAAGAGAGAAGTGTGAGAGAGTGAGAAGAACGATGGTCGTCGGAGAGGGAGAAGAGAAAAGACAGCGACGGACGGCAGGAGGAATTCAGAGGCGGGAGGAGAAGAGACGACGGGGAGAGAGATGCGTTTAGGTTTTTAATTTTGGGATGAAATTATTAATTGGGATGAAAATTTATAATTAGTATTTAATTAGATTAAAAAATCTGATTTTTGAAAAATTAAACTAGGGATCTGATTTGTGAAATTGGAAGTCTAATTCTAGGTGTAGATGTAATTTCATCTTTATTTAACCACTTAGCCCATGTTTGATGGCTTTTAATTTGATTTACTTTAATTTATTTCTCATATACATTTTCAACCAAACATTCACATAATAAAATAATGTACACATAAATTCAAATTTTTTCTATTTTTTTAATTATACATTCTTCAAAAAATACTATTCAAAACATCAACTTTTCCAATCATTTCGAGGAGACT
>CAIGRH010231727.1:0-10662 GCA_903798295.1 Fraxinus nigra | reverse complement strand
TATAGCAAGTGAACCTTACATATATAAACATTTTTATGGCTTCAGATATAACAAACTTGGAGAGCTTAAACTTGGATTGTTGCAGTATCAGTGATGAAGGCATGGTTAATCTTGCAGGTAGATTCTGTAACATAGTTTATATGCTGATGTATATTTTTGCAAAGAAAATAAGGGATCTGCTGCTTAATGTTTGCTGACTTTTTCTTTTCTTCTGGCGTCTGAGATTCTGGCCTTCATCGTCTTAAATGCTTGGAATTTTCTATTATGAATTGGGCTGCCTCATAATTCTTTAGCCCAGTTGATTGTGTTGGGCTAGTGTTGTACCGGATCTTTGGCCCAAAACTTATTTCTCTTGGCTTTGTGATCTGGCCCTACACTTGGCCATATCTCCATCGTTAATGGAAACTGTTGGACTCCCTGTCTTAAATTGTTTCTCGAAGCTTCATTCTCCCTGAACTGTTGAGTGTCTTTTGAGAGTTTTCTCTCTACGTGATTAGGGTTTATCTCTTTCGTTTCTGCCATTTTATAAATTTTAGTGATTTTCTGTATATTTCTTAGTGATAAGGCAGTGAGGACACTTGATCTATTCTTTGTGAGATTGTGTATATTCTGAGTGATTTGAGGCGAGAACAAATTGAAGAAATCTCTTTCACTTTCTTATATGGTATCAGTGTCGTACCAAAACAATGGCTGAGCAAAACGTCCAAACACAAAATGTTGAAATTCAAACTCACTCATCAAACGCTAGTGCAAATCAAAATCCAAGAGTTAATCCTGAAAATGGATATGATTTCAAAAACCTTGAACCTACACACCCAAGCAGCCCCTATTTCATTGAAGTAATAATGGAAATAGAGGTATATTGATTACTCAGATACTGGAAGCAAACAATTATTATGCCTGGGCTAGGTCCTTAAAACGAGCCCTTAGAATCAAGAATAAATTGGGGGTTCATAGATGGGACGGTCTACGAGCCAGCAGACTAGAACGACCCCCTAATGGAGCATTGGCTAAGATGCAATGATATCGTGATTACTTGGCAGCAAAACACTATGACAATAGACATCAAGAGCAACATTGTGTGTGCTAAAACTGCACATCAGCTGTGGTTGGAGCTCGAGCAGCGTTTTGTACAAAAAAACGCACACAGAATCTATGAGGTTAAGCAGGCCATTATGGTTCTGGTTCAAAGCTAAGATGATGTAGGTGTTTATTTTTCTAAGTTTAAAACTCTGCTAGATGAACTTCTGAACTATGAGGCCATCCCCAATTGTACTTGTGGAGGCCTGAAGATAGTAGTTGAGAATTAACAACGAGATTGGGTAATGAAATTCTTAATGGGATTAAATGAATCATACAAGGACATTAAGGCGCAGCTCCTGCTGATGAAACCTTTTCCCACTTTGAATGAGGTCTATGCTACCATCCAATAGGAAGAGAAAAGAAGGCAGATATCAGTAGAAGAAACTGTGAATGAGCACCTATCCATCGTGGCCAAAGGAAACCGGAGAGAAAGTGGTAAACAAGGCTCCCCAATGCAGAAGAAGGACTACTACTGCACATTTTGTAAGATCTTAAGACACTTCCTTAAAAGGTATTTCAAGGCCAACCTAAATAGGCCTATATGTTCACACTGCCAAATTCCTGGCCACAAAGCTGATAAGTGCTTCAAACTTTATGGATATCCATCAACTCTTAGAAATGATGGAAATAATAGAAACAAATCAGCTGCAAATCAAGTCACCGCCACTATGACTCCAAATTAGGAACAAAACAACAAAGCTCAAGTGCCAATGACTCAAGAGCAATATTTCCAACTCATGGCTATTCTGAAACCATCCACTAACCAAGGTCAAAACACTGGATCCGACTCTAAGAACATCATTCCAAAAATCTGTGGTACATCATATTGCTTATCTACTACTAGAACTAAGCACTTTGACAAACTTAATGCTCCCTGGATTCTAGACACTGGTGCAACAGAACATATGGTCTGTTCACCATCTTATTTCACATCCACTCAGTCACATATTGACTGTTTTGTTTCTCTGCCAAACGAGAACATTGTCCCCGTTACTCAGGACAACCCAAATTACCAAAACTGTAACTCTTCATGATATGCTATTTGTTTCCTCTTGATTTTAATATGATATCTATTAGAAAATTAACCTTGGAATCACATTGTTGTGTCATTTTTCTCTCTGGTTTTTGTTACATGACCTTTTGACTTGGACCACGACTGGAATGGGTGAATTAAAGTCAGGCATTTACCATATAATGAAGACACCGGTTTCTCCTGCAGCTCTTCAACAAAGTTTGAACCAGTTAATAATAAAAGGATCATGTATTGCAGCACCTATGACTAGCCTGTCAGAACGCTTTGATATCTGGCATTACAGATTGGAGCATCCATCATCTTCTATTTTTTCCAACAAAGCCATTCCCAAACTAGATAGGTCAAAGCAATGTTATGTTCGTCCTTTAGCCAAAATGCACAAGCTTCCATTTCCTGTAAGTGAGCACAAATCAGAAGCATGCTTTGATTTAATACACCTTGATCTTTGGGGGCCTTGCAACGAAACAAGTTATGATGGAACTCATTATTTTCTCACAATAGTTGATGATTTCAATAGATCAACTTGGGCATACATGCTAAAACTTAAAGCTGAAGCATCAAAGGCTTTACTGGCTTTTTATCTCATGATAGAAACTCAATTCAAGACTAAAATAAAGATCATTTGATTTGATAATGGGGGAGAATTTAATATGAAAATTTTTTATCTTAAAAAGGGGATTATACATAAACAATTGTGTGTTGACACTCCTCAACAAAATGCAATAGTTGAGAGGAAGCATCAACACATTTTAAACATTGCAAGAGCCCTGAGGTTTCAATGTGTATTACCATTATGTTATTGGAATGAATGCATCATGACTGTAGTGTACCTCATCAATAGGAACACCTTCGTCTATTCTGAATCACAAAAGCCCTTTTGAAATTCTATTCCAAAAGGAACCAGTAAACTCCCACCTAAAGGTCTTTGGGTATCTTGCCTTTGCCACTACCCTTATGCAAGACAGACTCAAATTCGATTCTAGGGCCAAAAGATGTGTATTCATTAGATATCCCTTTGGGATTAAGGGATATAAACTCATTGATTTACAAACTAAAAGAATCTTTGTGTCCAGAATTGCTGTTTTTCATGAAACTATCTTCCCTTTCAAAGAGGCCAAAATTGCAGAGCCAAATAATGCTAGATATCTTACTGATTCTTGTTTCTACCAAGATTCACCAATTCTTACTACGAACAATCACACGTTACTAGAACCTAAAGAGCCAGATATTCAGCCTATCCCAACCTCCTACCATGAAGGTCAAAGTGAACACCATAACACAAATCAAAACCAAACTGAACAAGCCATAGAGCAAACAGACCTACAGGCTGATGAGCCAATAAATTGTCCTTTACCAATGAGGTCCACCAGAATCAAAAGAACTCCCCAGTACTTGCAGGATTTCATATGTCAACAGGTGACTTCAATCACTCTATTGCAGAGCTTGGCCAGGACAAAAGGATCTGTAAACTCAGGTAGCCCTTATCCTCTTAGCAATAATGTTTCTTATAAAAGGCTAACCATTCCTCACAAAGCTTTTTTCAGCTCCATAACTTCTCAAATCATACCAAAATATTTTCAAGAAGCCATCAAACACCTTGAATGGTGTGAAGCAATGAAGATAGAAATAGAAGCTCTTGAGTCAAATAATACATGGGTCATTGTTGATCTGCCACCTCATAAGGAAGTCATAGGATGCAAATGGGTGTAGAAGATCAAGTTTAAAGCTGATGGGAGCATCAAAAGGTACAAAGACAGGTTGATTGCAAAGGGTTATACGCGGCAAGAGGCTTGAATTATCATGAGACCTTTTCTCCTGTGGCAAAGGTGGTCACCATCCGTAGTTTACTAGCAATTGCAGCCATGAAAGGGTAATTCTTATACCAACTAGATATCAACAATGCGTTTTTACATGGTGATTTGAATGAAGATGTATATATGCAGTTGCCTCCTAGATATGACAACAATGACAAATCAAAGGTGTGCAAGTTGCATAAAAGCTTATACGGCCTGAAGCAAGCTTCAAGGTTGTGGTATGCAAAGTTATCTGCCTTCATCACTGAGCATGGTTTTATCTAGTCAAAGGCAGATTACAGCTTATTTACCAAGGTTACACATAGTACTTTAACAGCAATCCTAGTATACGTTGATGATGTTATCCTCGCAGGAGATTGTATGGACACTATCAACGAACTTAAGGCTGCACTTGATGAGAAATTTAAGATCAAGGACTTGGGGAAATCGAAGTACTTTCTGGGAATAGGAGTGGCAAGAACCGAGCAAGGAATACACATATGTCAAGAAAATATGCTCTTGACATTTTGGGGGATTCAGGTACCATTGGATCAACACCTTCAAAGATACCTCTTGATCAAAACGTCAAATTGAGTAAAGAAGATGGTGAATTGCTTCCCGACCCTTCCATCTACAGGAGGTTAAAAGGGCGATTATTGTACCTAACTATAACAAGGTCATACCTCTCATATTCAATACAGCTTTTGAGTTAGTACATGGATAATCCTAGAGTGCCACACCTTCATGCAGCATACAAAGTACTGAAGTATATAAAAAGGGCACCGGGACAGGGATTACTTTATTCTACTATTTGTGATGTGCAGCTCAAAGCATACTTAGACTCAAATTGGGCTGCTTGTCTAGAAACTAGGAGATCTGTCACTGGTTACTGTATGTTCATTGGTTCATCACTTGTATCATGGAAGTCAAAGAAGCAAGGTGTGGTCTCAAGGTCCTCTTCAGAAGTAGAGTACAGGGCAATGGCGCAGGCATGTTGTAAAGTAACATGGATGAAGTATTTACTGGAAGATCTACAAATTGAACACAATCAGCCAGCAAAGTGTATTGTGACAACAAATCAGCTATATACATTGCAACGAATCCCCTTTTTCACAAAAGGACGAAGCATATAGAAATAGATTGCCATGTTGTGAGAGATAAAGTTCAAAATGGAAGTATAGTTACTGAGTATGTTCACACTGGATCCCAACTAGCTGACATGTTAACAAATGCCTTGAATTCTTCAAGCTTTTACTCGCATATGATCAAGATGGGAGTAATTGATATCTACTCTCCATCTTGCAAGGGGTGTTGAAATGTGATGATAAAGCTTACCGTGTGGCAGATGACATGGCAGCAGATGAGATGGGTTACAGTCATCAATGGTGGTCCAGCCTTGAAGGAATAATCTAGAAGAGAAAAAGGATCTAGAAGGATTCATAACATGGAGTTTGTAATTTGTTGTAACCATATTTGATTCTTGTAATTATTCCATTTTGGTACCGGTTTGTAAGTTTATAAATCTGTTGTAAATTCATTCGCAATGTATGAGTTCAATTACAAGAATTGTAATCAAAGCAATTACGTTTTCAGCTGATTGTTTGGCACTTTATACTTTACATTTTCTTTCACTTTCGTTATAAACGCGTGATGTCAAATTTGACATGAATAAAAAAGACGTAATTTTTTCAAAATTTGTGTGCAATTCAATGATAGTTTCAATTAAAATTGACTATTTTCATAATAGGTAATTATATTCATAACGCATGTTTTGTTTGTTGCATCATATTTTACTGGTAATGGAGGTCTTTAACATTTCCTTACGCCTTACTTATATTTTTAATTTTTTTTTCATCATATTCATATCGTTAACCTTCTATTAATTAGCAAATTTTGTCACTTATGATAAATTTAATATGATGGATACATTGGAAGTCATAAAATGAATTATTTGTCCCTTATATATATATATATATATAAGCAAAAAAATGTAGTTCGATAAATTATTTTTCTTTTACTAAAAAACACATTAACATACTATTAACGCAAAGTTCATATTGACTTGGCATCAACATACATGAGTTGTCTAACTAGTAAAAAGAACTTGAGAAGCTTCCTACTGGATGTAGAAGAATTGGGGTCTTAGGTTATGTAATAAATTAACCTTCTTATAATTCCATTATATTGAAAGAAATAGTTATCGATCAAAATTCAGTTTAGGGATTAGCTGTGTTCGAAACGAGAAAAAAAAAATTAACTTTTTATTATCTTCTTTCTTTCTCGCGGTTGATCTAATCCGTTCCCTTGTGCATTGTTAATTTCCTCGAAGGTACCAAATAATGCTTAATTTTCTCTCTCTTTCGTGTTCGTTTTAAGTTTCTGCTGCGTGTTTAGATAATTCTTCCCTACTAGAGGCCTGATCAGTCACTCTCTTTACTTCTTACTCTTTCCTTGTTTACCTAATGTGGCCCCTCAACCTATGACTAATCAAACCATACTTTGGATTGTAGTGATTTAAGTCAACTTCAACTTAAGCTAGGAGTGACAAAATAAACGGCTAAATCCAGAAATCCCCGAACTCACCTTATATCTTATTATTTTTAAATTTAAATTTTATTTTAAAAACTAAATAATACTATTAAAATATAAGTAATTGAAAGAGACGATATATGAGAATATTTTAATCCAAACCTCGCTCGACTTCTGCCCTTTTCCCTTCATATCCCATTCTTGTCCACTTTCCAAAAATTCAGATGGTATTGTCATCCCTAACTTGAGGTTCATATAATTGTCCATATTATGATATAGTCAACATCATGTAAAAACTTGTCCAAAAGAACAATTCTTCAGACTGCCATAAAATATGGACACAATCCATTTCTTATATATTTATATATCAACACTTGTTCCAAGTCTTTTAAAACATTTAATGGACTTTTCAACCATTAGAAGAAAAAGGCAATTTGTATTATTTCGATATTGACTGACAACAGCCTTCATCAGATAATTCAATTATAAATACGATTAACATTGAAAGGTTCTCAAATTGTGGTAGGAGATGGAGACATTGGAAAGTGTGCTTTTTGAAGCAGCATCTGAAGGAAATGTGAATACGTTGAAGAAGCTGCTTCAAGAAGATCCAATAATTCTTGATAGAGTTATAGTTAATAGTTTCTCTGATACTCCTTTGCACGTAGCAACAATTTTAGGACATATCGATTTCGTAAAGGAAATCTTAAGACAAAGACCTGAATTTGCACGAGAATTGAATTTGTGTCAATCATCCCCTCTTCATTTGGCATCGGCTAAAGGTTATACCGAGGTAGTTAGAGTGTTGTTATCAGTTAATCCTCTAGTGTGCCTAGCTCGTGACAGAAATGGGCTGACGCCTCTCCATCTAGCTGCCATCAAAGGCCGAGTTGAAGTCGTGAAAGTGTTGGTTCAAGCAAAACGTGATGCAGCTCAAGTGATCGTGGGTCAAGGGCAGACCATTCTGCATTTGTGTGTGAAGTACTATCAGATTGAGGCCTTAAAGCTCCTAGTAAATACCATTGGAGATCAATATTTCACAAATTGTAAAGATAGTGATGGAAACACTATTTTACACTTGGCAGTAGCTGATAAGCAAGTTGAGGTATGCCAATAGCGTTATTTTCATATTTGAATTCAACCGAGCCCCTTTTTCTTCATTTTATTTTCGAGAAATAATCTAACTTTTCATGTCAGATGTATATAAATTGAATTAACCATTTGACAGGGATGATTTATAATAAAAAACAAAATATTGTATATCAAACATGTACTAAATATTTTGAAATGTCTGCAGACAGTTAACTTTTTGCTTATGGAGTCTGCAATGGAAGTTAATGCTCAGAATCTTCGTGGGATGACTGCAATGGATGTTCTGATCCGTAGTCGAAGAGATGTAAGGGATGATGAAATTGAAGAATCTCTAAAACGTGTTGGAGCATTTGGATCAGCGGAAAACAATTCATTAGTCCAAATTAATCGTAATATAACTAGTCCAGGCTTGAATTTTTCCTTTGATCACCCTGATTTGTCGTCAAACGTGAAAAAGAACGGTAGAAAAAAGATGTTTAAACAGAAAGATGATTGGTTGGAGAAAAAACGAAGTGCGTTAATGGTAGTCGCTTCTTTGATTGCAACCATGGCATTTCAAGTCGGAGTCAACCCTCCAAGCGGAGTATGGCAGGACGATAATACGGTTGACTCACAAGGTAATCCCGTATCAGTACCTTATCCTCACAAGGCAGGAGAATCCATTTACGCCCATAATTATCCGGAACGATATGGATTGTTCTTGATTTCTAATACAACAGGACTCATTGCTTCACTCAGTATCATATTATTGTTGATGAGCGGTTTACCTTTAAGGAGGAGAATTTTTGTGTGGATTTTGATGGTGATTACTTGGATAGCAATTACAGCAGTTGCATTGACTTATCTCGAATCAATAATTGTATTAACACCATATAAATACAGAAATAAACAATCGATTCTTCTTGTGGTTGGGTTCACGGTTTGTATATGGATAGGCCTCATGATTCTCCTACTCATTGGACACACGATTCGGTTGATAATGAAGATGGTAAAAAAGTTAATAAAATGTTTGAGCCCGAAAGAAAGGATTCGGAGTTCAGGCACTGTTTAAGGTGTTGTTATGCTTTGCCTGTTAAGTTGGAGAGGTATTAAGTTGGAGAGGACAGCATTGAACAGTTGTAAAACTAAAATCGAAAGTTAAGCATTTTTAGTATCTAGTCATATATGACTATGTTGTAATTTCGTTCCAATTATTGCGTATCACATAAGGTCTGTGTAATACAAAAATATAATCTTGTGCTGATTCATCGGTGGTACATAATTTCTAATTCTCTCCATAGACCATATTTTATTTATTCCAACATGCGTTCAGTCATCTCGTTTAAAAACTTTAGCTTCTAGAAAGGATCACACTTAGTAGTTATTTAATCAACTTTATCTTAATACATGGACGGCAGCAATATTTGACTTAGGTCATTTATCAAAACTAAATCACCTCATTTAAAAATTTAAACTTTAGATAAGGTGGTTCAACAATAAAATATCGTACATTGAACTAAGCATACTTGTAGGTTTTTGTATGTAATGCCAATTAAGAAATGTCAAGTTATCAAACTATAAGGGAACAATATATTCATTTGTTTGCATTTTATAAATTTCAATCAACAGATTAAGCCAAAGCAATTATTATCAAGGCTGTGAAANACCTCATTTAAAAATTTAAACTTTAGATAAGGTGGTTCAACAATAAAATATCGTACATTGAACTAAGCATACTTGTAGGTTTTTGTATGTAATGCCAATTAAGAAATGTCAAGTTATCAAACTATAAGGGAACAATATATTCATTTGTTTGCATTTTATAAATTTCAATCAACAGATTAAGCCAAAGCAATTATTATCAAGGCTGTGAAATTTTGTATTACAAGCATATCCTTTTATGAAATTCTTTACTAATATGAATTAATCCAAATAAGGGCCTACCTGAACAATATAACACATCAAAGACGCACAAAGAAACTTTTAATTTTTTATGCACTCGTTAAAATACTAGAAAACTAGGTTAAAAAAAATTTTAATTCACACAAAGTTAATCGAACTTTGATTCAATGAAAAATTGTAGTCAATTATTGTAAGTGTTATTTAAACATGAATTGCCATTTAGTATCAATGGTGTTAAACATTTGTCTATGTAGCAGTATGACCACTCTTATATTGTCCAATTACATCTTTCAAACAATTGAAATTATGAATGACTGAGAGTCTAACTAGCAAATTGCAATTGAAGCAGCGTTTTTATTTTTGTCGTATATTAGAAGGCGGATGTTTGGAAGATTACCTGATTGTTTTTAAAGAAATAGTCGCTTATTTGGAGACTTTAGAGGTAAAGCATGATTTGATCTTAATTCTTTTGTATTCATTGCTCGCTTCGTTCGTTTCGTTTAGAGACACTATTTTATATAGTCGTGATATTAAAATGTGTACGATTCTTTATTTTCAAATGAGAAGATGAATCATCTGATTGGATCTGGCGCTAGAGATTGAGAAGACCGTATTGTTCATGATGGTTACGGAAGGGAAGGGTCGAAGTCTAATTTGAGTAATCAAGTTTGTTTTTATTGTAAAGAGAAACGACACATCAAGAGGGATTGCAATAAGTTGCACAATAAAAATAAGTTGGCTACAAATCAGAAGGGAAGACAATCAAATACTTCGGGCGAAGCCGATGTTGCAGAGGACTATTGAGTGGCGGGAATCATTTGGCTAGTTCGACGAAGATTGGATTCTGATTTTGTTGCTCGTGCTTTAAATGTATTTGAAGGTGTTCAGTCTACCAAGGGGCATTCTACAAAAGCATTTAGGCTTCGTTTGATTCGTCATATTTTTCATTTTTCCAACTTTTGTAATTTTGATAGGCAAAATTTTCTCGAAAATTTTTTTCTACCTTTTTGAGGAAAATTAATTCTTGAAGTTTTGGTGGGAAAAACTTTTCCAAGTTTTTTTTTTTCTTTCTTTTTGGCAATTGGAAAAAAATCTATATACAATGTTAAAAAAATTTATCACTTTTATTAACATTTTTCATACAACACAAAGTCAAATGAATGATATTCAGTATGATAATTTTTTTTCAAATTTTTTTTTTGTCAATTGGAACAAATTTTAGACCCCATGATAGAAAAAATTATCACTTTA
>CAIGRH010231717.1:0-21687 GCA_903798295.1 Fraxinus nigra | reverse complement strand
CACCTCGACGCCTTTTTCTTTCAGGTATTGGAGGCGGACCAGGCAAAGCTCTCCATTCGGATCGGGTTGGCACATGTACGATTTCTTGCATCATCACATTACATATTTATTGCTCGAGAAATTATGAATTTTTGACTCTGTTTTGTTTGTTATCCAAAACTCGAAAGAAAAAAATCTCTAAATTGGATGCAACGCAACCACAACAACCTTAGTAGAAAATTCAATAGGAAAAGAAACGCAAAAACATCAGCATCTGCCCATCACCTACTTTCTAGAGATGGAAAATAACAAAACACATTTCAGAAGCAAATATTCGTGGAATCTTCGTTTGAGATGTGATATTAGATGCGAAGAGTAGACAATTATATTGGATTTCTTGAGCTGTGATACATTTCCATTCATCAATCAATTGTTGAAAAACCAAGTATTTGGGAGTATATTCATTCTTGAATACGTGAGTTTTTGTGTGTATCACCCATTTTTTTCCTTTCATTTTCAAGAACATTTGATTTTAGTTTCTTCGTATTGCTTCAATCTTTATCTGGGTTTTTGTATTTATTGATTTCTTGATGCTAGTTATGTTCTTTAGTCTTTTTAGTTAACCCGTAATGATATTTGAAGTTATAATTTTTTGAAAGATTTGCATGACTGTGTATTTAGATTTCAATATTTGTTGCATGCAGATATCTCGAATGCAATTCTTCTTTCAGGGCAAGGTTCGATGAAAAAAAAATTAGTTGATGTTTCAAGATTATTTTATCGATGACCATTGATTTGATTCTCAATACCATATTTAGTTTGAAGAAAAATTGATTTCTTTAGAAACTTGGGACAATTCTTTGCAATTAGGCCAAATGAACGTGGTGGGTAAAGTTAGCAGCTTTATTACCACACCTTTTCATCCGTTTGGTGGGGCAGTTGACATAATTGTTGTTAAGCAGCACGATGGAGCCTTCAGGAGCACACCTTGGTATGTACGGTTTGGTAAATTTCAGGGTGTTCTTAAAGGGCCAGAGAAGGTTGTCCGAATAGAAGTTAATGGAGTGGAAGCCGATTTTCATATGTATCTTGATAATTCTGGTGAAGCATATTTTGTACTGGAAGATAACTCTGTAAAGGAGAAGACAATTGAGGGTTTGAAAGATTCTGTTAATCTTGAAGACACCTCCGAGAGTAATGACATAGATCACACTTACAATGATGATACTTTAACAGACAATAGTTTTCATAGACAAGAGGCTGAGGATTTGGATAATGGTGAGGTAGAGGTAGAGGTGCGAGATGAACGTGTTACTCTTGGTATGGACAGATTAGAAATGACTGAACTGATAATGAGCGGATGTTCTACGAGTTTCAAGATGAGCAATCATCTCTGGAGGGTTTGAGCGAATTATCGGAATATGGTTCAAGTAGATATGACAATCTAGATAGTGTGCAGCATGTGATAGAATCAGAGGATTTGAATTCAGAAGTAGTTCTGGTAAGTGTAGATGGCCACGTATTGACAGCACCCATTTCATCGTCTGAGAGGAATACTGAACACGTGCAACAAAGCATGCCTCAGTTTAACGTCAGTCTAGATGAAGGGACCGAAGAGTATCATAAAGGAGAATGTTCATGCTATACTAGTTATTTGAGTGATCAGGATACAACCACACATAAAGTTACTTCAGGAAGTGATTGTGAGATAAACAATGGCAATCTGGCTTCCAAATAGGGGCCTTGTGAAGTAGATGAAGAGCATCTCCATCATGTACAAGAAACTCAGAACACAGCTAATCAAGATAGAAAGCTCTGCCTCGATTGTAGTTCAGAAAATATGTCAAGTAGTTTTAAGAGGGACGAGATATTCAAAAGCTGTTTGGAGCTCCCAAAATTGGCAGAGCAGCATACAAATGCTGATCAGCAAAGTATGAGGTCTTCATTTGAAATTTCTGAAGTTGCTGAAGATCCACATGAAAATTCGCCTCTAAATCCCAAGACAAATAATGAAAGTGAAGACGGGAATCTTCAAAAATCAAGAAATGATACTGGATTTTCTCCCTCAGATTTTGGATACACCAGCAATGATTCTATGGTTTCTGAAGATCCACAGGAAATTCGCCTCAAAATCTTCAAAAATCAAGAAATGATACCGGATTATCTCCCTCAAATTTTGGACACAGCAACATTGAATCTTTGCCAGAGTTACAGGTTGAAGTTGCAGTCCATGAAAAAGATGCATTTCATATGGATCACATGGATTCTGATAGCAAGCCTGCTCAAGATGTCATCAACAATCAGGATCCAGAGAAGCAGATGGATGTAGAGGTAGAAGCCAAAGGAATGCAAAGTGTCGAGGAAGCACCTACTTCTGTAGATGAATGCAGTAAAGCCAAAGACATTGAACCTGATACTGAAGTGCCAAGCGAAGCTATGAGAACAGGCTTAGGGACAAGTAAGTCAGGCCATCTGGCTATAATAATAAATTTGGACTTAATGTTGTAATTGATTTTTAATCCGGTTTCTCACCTTCTCCAATCACATTCATTTACATGTCTTCAGGGTTAGAGATATCTCTCTGTGGAAACTTGCTTTTTGCTGGCATGGGTTTAAGTGCAGCAGCAGAAGCTTTTGATACAAACGGCATATCAGCTGAAGAACTTAAACTTTCTGCCACATCAATTGTTAAGAATGAAAACTTAATTGTTAGAATACAAGGAAAGTACTTGCCATGGGATAAAGCTGCACCCATCATTCTTGGTATGGCAGCTTATGGTTTGGATTTACCATTTCAGCCGGAGGATGCAATTCCTGTGGAACAGGGAACTCCAAAAACAAAGGAAGATGATTCTGGATTGATTTCAACTCTTTCTGGACGCAGATGGAGGCTCTGGCCTATCCCATTTAGGAAGGTTAAGGCTCTCGATCATTGTAGTAGTAATTCATCAAATGAGGAGATCTTTGTTGATTCTGAATCTGTCTCAACGAGCCAACCTGTAGAACCAACATCCACACCCCATAGTGCCAGTGAGTCTCTGCGTAAGCAACTTACAAGAACTAATGTTCCTGCTACCAATCAGATAGCATCATTGAATCTCAAAGAAGGGCAGAATATGGTTAATTTTATATTCTATACAAGAGTCCTTGGCACCAGAAGGTCTATTATTTGTTCCTTGACTAATGTTTGTGTTTTAACTTAGCTAGGCAGTTGGACTAGATATATCCTCTTTTGTTACTGAGTCACACTATCTTGAAACAGGTTGAAGCTCATATATATTTGTGGAAGTGGAATACTTGGATTGTAATTTCTGATGTCGACGGTACAATTACCAAGTAAGATTTATTTATTTCATACAATCTGGCGATGACAGTTTAGATTTCTTTACATGCAGATGCACATATGCTTCCTTTTATTTACAATATAGTACGCTTGCAGATTGTACTGCAGGGAACAAAAGAATCAAAAACTTGGATGCCTGTAATATAGGCAATTGGTCAAGTAAAGGCTGATTTTAACCTTAATGCCTTTCACAAGTCCTTATAGCTTATATTATAAGAATGGGGTTTAGCATCCCTGGTAACTTTAGACTACCTGCTAGACTCTTCCCTCTCAGTTGAGTGTGAGGAGAACGGCTTAGCCATCAAGGATGTATAATTTGCGAACTAAAGATGAACATTTATCTAAGGCATGCTAATGTAAGCTTCTAAGCCGTGATGGGAGATGTGTACTGGTTCTTGGTTCTATATGCTTTCAAGCAAATCAAGGATAATGTAGTGAGAACATAATGCCAATGTCTGTTTCAGATTATGACTCACAGTTGCATTTCTATATTTCAGGTCTGATGTCCTTGGCCAGTTTATGCCTTTGGTTGGGAAGGACTGGACACATTCTGGAATAGCTCGTCTCTTTTGTGCAATAAAGGTAATCATCTCAATTGTTTCAATTGTCTGCTTTATGGCGTTTGTATTGACTGGAATTCTGCCTAAACAAGAGGGCTCTTAATCCACAGTTTCTCATATGTAATAATGGTGAAATCAATAAAATAAAATCTCTATTCAAAAGAAATAACTGATTGAAGTTCATTACATCTGAAAACACGAGCCAATGGCATTGGTAAACTAGAGCCTAAAAAAGCACCAAGGTGCATATACAGCGTACTATGTTCAAGTGTTTCACAGACACATTATGTTGCAAATTAGATTCAGATAAGGAACTTACCACATATAGATTTCTTCTTTAATGGAGCATATGATCCCATGTAGTTCTGGATGCCCAACTCAAGTTGCTATAGTAGTTATAATCTGGTTAAAAAGTAGATAATTTTTTTTTTTTTTTTAAAGTATTGGAAGGTAGTCTGGTATGACAAGGTCTTTAGAGGTACAGAATGAGGTGCGATTCCTCCTAAACCAGGGAAAAGATCTTTCACCTAGAGAATTATGTATGAGAGAGAATACATTTGGAAGAGCTGTAATAAATTATGAATTTCTACTGCCTAGAGATGTGAAGGAAATCATTTTAATTCAGCATTTTCGATACACTAGTCTATGTTCTTGAATAAAATACACGCATTATGCAATTTGCAATTTATTCATGAAGTTAACTATGTATAAGTTCCTGACAGAAAATTGAAAAATAAAACAGAAGTTAATGTATAGGAATGCTCATGCTTTTTCATCAATTAAGTGCCCTGTAAACTAAAAATTTGTATAAATTTTACTATTGTTTTGGACAGTCGAAACTTTGTTGCATAATAAAAAAGAATATATAACCATCATATCTTTTACTTTAGCAGGTTCCTCATGTGCTGGTAGCTTCATAAATTGTTTAAATAGAAGATTCATATTAAATTTGTTGTTTCTTTATTTAGTCAAAAGAGTGGAAACTTCTGAATCCTATACTTATGCGTAGCCTTTTTAACTAGGCTCAACTGAAGCACAGTAGAAGGTTCATGAGTCTATGACTCATGCATAAACTGGGACTATACTCGTCGTTTCTCAAGCCTTGACCATGCGTTTTTCCGAGTTTAATTATTTAATATAACATTGAGTTTTGCACAAGCTGTGAATATCTGTTACTCCTTCTGTTTTGCTACTCCAAGTCGGGGTGCCTATCTTCTCATTATTTAGATGTTTCTTCAGTGACAATTTTATGCCACTGCTGTTATTTTGTGGATCCTGGATGTTCATACCTTACAAGATATATGTAGTTTTTAATATTTATTTGGAATTTCTTCATGGCATTTATTAGGAATATTTAAATGTTTCAATTTTACTGCAGGAGAATGGGTATCAGTTATTGTTTCTGAGCGCACGCGCAATTGTTCAATCATACTTGACTAAAAGTTTTCTTTTCAATCTTAAGCAGGTATACTTACTCTGACCTTGAGTGCTAATGGCTTTCTAAGTTCCATAATGGTATTTTCTCAAGCTTTAAAGGAGATTTCATATTTAATCAATAAAATGGTTTTCGTGTATTTAAATTTTCCGTATAACCTGCGTTTTCTTTCATTTTCTTTAGTCTCTTTGTGATTTGTTAAGCATTTTTATTTGCACGTCTTTATTTCAAAGTTGGGTTCTGCTAGTTAATGCTATTAAGCCATCTTATTTGAGTGCAGCCACTAGTGCCACTTTTTAATGCTATTATTTGGTTGAAGATGTAATTTCATCAAGTGAAATTTGTTCGAATGATTGCAGGATGGCAAAAGCTTACCCATCGGACCTGTTGTTATTTCCCCGGATGGCTTATTTCCTTCATTGTACCGAGAAGGTGAGTTTCATTTCCTTGGAGGACCACTCATTAGCTCACTATCTTCATTGAAGCGTTTAGTAATGCACGGCATTAGAAGTTAATGAATTTTATGTGCTGCAGCTAATCATTTGGACAGGAAGCTCAATTGACTTTTCCAAAAATTGGGAAAATTACTGATGTGATCCCCAACCTATTTTAAATAGAGCAAGGAGGGTCCCAACCTTTAATTTTTGTAGCAACTCGGTTCCCAACCTTTTGCTTTTGTAGCACATGGGTGCCAAACGCGTGGTTTCATCTATTTAGATGTTGAAGTGTCATGTGAGTGTCACATGACATTTTAATGTCCAATTGGACAGGAACCGTTCATTGGAGACCTGCATGCTACAAAATTGAAAGTCTGGGGAATCAGTTGCTGCAGTTGGGGACTTGCTTCTTGTACTAGAATTGCGTTGGTATGTAATTTCCCCTAAAAGAGATCATTGCTCTCATGTAAGTTTATGAAGAATTTGTTGCTCATATGTTTGGGAAACCTTATAAGTTATAATTTATTTTTAACCACACATTCATTTTGTGGGATCAATATTTCTCTCATAGTAATCTCCTTATAAGGACATTATAATGAAATCCAAACACACTCTTAGTCACTATAGTTGTTTCTATCTTGCTGTAGAACTTCACTTTAAAAGGAAAAATACTAGTTTGAAGTCCTTGGTGAAAAATCATATGGAGAAGAGAAGAAACTATATAGGACTTTCCTCATGGCTACTATTTTTGAGCTTGTTTCCATTTTAGAGCTTTTTGGAGTTGTTGTATGAATAAATGACAAGTTAACTTGGATTTAGAAACAGCTGCTAGGATGCTGTCTTACCCATCTGCTGAGGGCATGATGCACGTCATCAAATATTTGTTTGCATGTGGCAACACAATTTTTTTTTTCATGAGTGGGATATCTTGGTTTATTTTTAGTGTCTCTGACGGAAATATTTTAATCGGTGGCAGTAATAAGAAGGGCTCCTCACGAATTCAAGATTGCCTGTTTAGAGGTAAATGTTATAGCAGGGATCCAAGCTTTGCGTACTATTCTGCCATATATGTTGGTTCTTTGAAGTCTATAAGAACCCATTTTGCAGGATATCAAAGCACTTTTTCCTTTTGATTATAATCCGTTTTACGCCGGTTTTGGAAACTGAGACACTGATGAACTCAGTTACCGGAGAATTGGGATCCCAAAGGGCAAGATCTTTATTATTAACCCCAAGGTAGTTAAAGCTTACTATATGTTCACTGGGAAAAAACATATATTTATTTTACATTCAACCATTAGTGTAATTATACTTGCAGGGAGAGGTAGCCATTAATAATCGTATTGACGTAAAGTCATATACTTCATTGAGTAAACGACATGTTCCCACCAAAGTCACTGGTCGAGCAGGTACTAATGCAACAGAATGCCACATATTTATCAGCTTTCAGCATGTAATAACATTCTTGATTGCCTGTTCAGGAAGACTATAACTCATGGAATTACTGGAAAACGCCCTTGCCTTCGATTGATGACTAGACACTAGTAGTGATGATTTGCTTCCATCTGCTAGATATGTTGGACAGATTTGGCCATATCGGTATTCTTGTGATCATCACCATTTTTTTTCTTTGATCCCACCAGTTTTGTTGGAAGAATAGGCGATAGCCTGCTCATTGTTACAAGTATGGGAAAACTCATTATGTAATGATAAACCTAGGATGTTGTATGAATAAATCAGTACTTTGTTGTTGCTTAGCTTAAATTCTTATTTCCCTTTGCCCTTCATTTGGATGGTTATTTATTTATTTATTTTATTTTTTCGAGTACATAATATTCAACAGTGTTAGAACAATTTCACAATAATAGCTTTATGGTTATCCGTTGTCGAGAGGATTGAGTCGTGAGAACGGTCAAAGACTAAAAGATACTATGCAATTTTTCTCGCAAAACATGGTGATGGTATGTTCGGTTGGGAAGATTGCAAATGATTGGACGATATTATGAAAAAAATTATGCTTCACTCGTGTACTGAAAACAGGAATAAATGAAAATATTAGCCCTCCGTCTCATTTATATATGCCGTCTTGCCTTATTTTCTTGTAACAATTATATATTCATGTTTTTTTTTTATTGAGAATATTTTATTTTGTTCGTTTATTAATATGTCATTATTTAATTAAATCATTTTTTCCTACTTAATTTTGATTTTGAAATTGTTTAAATATAAAGATATCTACTTCTTGAAAATTAAATCATTCAATTTCTTGATTACATCCAACAATAATTTGCTATTAGTTGTTGATAATTAAATAAGGGTAAACTAGAAAGTTTTTGGTAAAATTACTTTTTTAATTCGTGTGAAATATAAAACAGACTGGGAGTATAAAATAACAGGCCATACACAGACACATTGCAGCCGAGGGTATTTGTGGGAATTCACAACGCCGTTGAGCGCGAAACGAAAGGCATAAGACTCGAACTCCCCTAACGCTCGTCTTAGCTTCCTCTTTCTTCTGTTTGATCAGTTTATTCCTTCTTTTGTTTTTTCTCTAAATTTAGACTTTATTTGTTTAGCGATTGTACAAATCAGTGCATTTAGATTTTGGATATGTCGTGGCTTCGAACGGCGGTAAACAAAGCGGTCGAAAAAGGTGGTAGCAGTAATCTTACTCGCACCGTCCGCATTTACGCAGACACAGTCGTCCAACATGCCGGCCAAGCCGTCGCCGGTGGCGCCAAGTTATTGCAAGACCGCATTGTAATTCAACCAATCTTAATCTCTGCGTGTTTATTATGTGCGTGTGTGTGTTTTAGATGTATACATCACATACATACACGCGCACAACAAGTCGATTCTGTTCGAGGGGTTCGAGCGCACTAAAATTATTGATAATTAAATGCATTTTACTTAAATAAATGTGTTGAATACTAATTAATAGCATAATATCTCCAGTAAATCTGCAACAATCATATTATCAATAAGCCTCTGAACTTTCTGCTCTGTTTTGATTCATTTTCTAATGTATGCATATGCACATAAAGAGTCAAGTTCTTTTTTAGGAGGTCTTGTATACTAAAGTTATTTATTACTGGAGGCAATAACTATGATTTTTTTTTTACTTCGTTAAATCTTTTCTACTGATAGCTGCTTAGAAAGACTATGTCCAGTTCCAGCTGTGATTTTGATCCTTAAAACCGAAATCATAAGACATATAATCATACCTATACTTTGACCCTGATCAGGAAATTCACTTTCATTTTTACAAGGGTGAATGTGGTCTATGTAATACAAAGAATTGTAAAATGTGTAATCTTGAATTAAGATACAATGTATCTACATGGTAGTAAAGAGTTTTAAGAGCACATTTTAAGGTTGGGAGAAGCTTCTAAGATCCTTTTGTATCAGTGCACAATGGATGATGACTTAGTACAATATAGTTAATTCTCATCTTGTATATATACATGTTATATGGGCAAATTTATTTCCCTGATTGTTTATATAAACCTGATTAAAACTTTCTTAAAGAATATGCTTACACGAGTATTCATTTGGATGTGGAATTGGTCGGTGATGTATTAATATTATTTTTTCATAAATTATTTTAAGGTGTTAAAGATATTTAAACTTTGATTGCATGGCATTGTAGGCAGCTCGGAATTTCCAAAACTTTAAGCTTGCGGTGAAAAGATTGGAAGAAGTTTCTGTGTCTTGCAGAGGGGCAGAAAGAGTTCAGTTACTAAGAAGATGGTTAGTTTCCTTAAAAGAGATTGAGAGACTACAAGAAGCTGCCAACACTGAGCATCTTGATATGCCCAGTGAATCAAACGAGCCTCCAGCAAAGCCAACTGTGGTAGGTGTTTGAAGTGTCTCATATTTTTCTTTCTGAAATATAAATTTCTTAAGAATTACAAGCTCTTTAAACGAACGTGATTGCCTATTGAAGCTCATAGATTGCACTCTTGGTTCTTGCGATTTAGCGACTGTTGTTCAAGTTTCAGAGGTGAACTTGAGTCACCTCAGTCTTCCACCAATGCTCACTATTTCTTAACTATTTCCCTTATGTCAGTTTTATTCAGATTATCTTATCAGAAAGAAGATAAAATCACAGTCAAACTGTCCTGAAAAATGTGGAGTTCTAGACTACCAATTGCAGGCTGAAGCAATACAATAAAAAATCTCAACGCCCACGATTTTAGTCCTCATGATTAATGCTCAGTAGTTATCTACCCGTCTAGCTTATAATCAACCAACGGATCCTTTTGAATTGATCGGAATCTCAGATTTGTTTCCGTCTATTGTTACAAGCGGATACTCAAATTCATTATGGCTATAAAAATCAAGAAAATCATATCCTTGAGTGCCCCTGAAAAGCCATGTTCAGCCCATTCAATTTTCAGATTCGATTAGCTTACATCCGATATTGGCCTTTTCTACTATTAGATAGTATTTTACACGCTCTTCCCCTATCTGAAGATTTTTCTATAATTCTATGTTATCTTTCTTGGCTTTTTGTTCTCTCCATGTTAGCATAAGTCACATACGTGTATTTTGGTATTATAATGGACAGGTTTTGTACTATGATCCGGATCTTGGTGGAGAACCAATGTACTTCAATGATGTTTTCCTTCACAGTCAAGCCCTTGAGGGCATAACACTGTCCATGGTAAGTTTAGCAATTTTCAGTTGCCACTTGGGCTTCTCAATCATTTTAAAACTTTCCCTACTAGATTCTTCTTGTCTCTGGCTCTCTGTCCATTCTTCTTAAAGACACATCCTCTAGATTCTAAACTTCGTTTTAGCATATTAAGAATAACCTTATCTGTTTCCATTTCTTATTTTCTGTATTCAGATGAAAAAACTTCCATTCTTCGTTGTGCTCCATATAGCTTACTTTTCTGTACTAGATTTATAATTTAATAGGGGGGATGATTAAATCATTTCCTTCATTTTTTTCCCTTCTAGTTGCATGTATAGTTAAGTATTTAAGTTTCCATTTGTTCTTTTTAACTGATGGGGGTAAACCAAACTGACTCTTTTGTCTGGCCCAGATTCTTGAAGAACCTAATGAAGAGGAAATTTCTTTGCTTCTGGAGATATTTGGGTGATTCTTACTTTAGTTCATTTACTTTAATATCTTGAAGTTTCTAAGGTCTGGCCTAAAGGGCGGGCATGACTGATCATTATGAAGATTTTGAAGTTGCTTCTAGTTTTCTGTGCTTCTGCCTTGGTGAAAATTAAATATGCACACCCTTCCCTCCTCTTCTCTGTTTTGCATTCAGAATGTGTCTCGAGGGCAGGAAGGAAGTTCATACTGTGATTATGAACAAGTTACAAGATTTGGCAAAATCTTTCGCAATCTACAATGATGAAGTGCTGGTAAGGTTATTTAACAGCATGCTTTTGATAATTTCACTTGCATGACCAACCATGATGCTTAATTAAGAAATTGAAGCATTTCATATTTTCCATTGTCCTTTCTTAATTTCAGGCGAAGAGGGAAGAACTACTTCAATATGCACAAGATGCTATAGCCGGATTGAAAGTAAATGTTGAGACAGTAAGGTGGTTAAGAGAATACCTCCTGTAATTTTATTATTTGAGTTCCTTTATGTCAAGAGAGAAATGTGTCTACAGTGAGGTTTAGGGATGGACCCCTAATCCCTATTGATTTTATTAATTCATCAAAAAGGTTATAGCACACAGGTTGGGGGGTGAGTGGAATGTTAGCACCTTACTCCTTAAATCAAACCATGGAATACTTCAGAAATGCAAGGAAAAACGAAAACCAAAATATTATATTGTGAAAACCTATTCTTTCCAGTTGAAGAAGAGTTTAAATTTCTTATTGGAGGAGCATCTACGGGTGGAGATATCAGATTATCTTTTATTATGTGCCTATTTGCCTTGTTTTTTACTCTGAAAATATGTCCAACTTCATATACCCCACCCTGAAATATCCAATGAGGATTCAAACCCTGCACAAGAGCTTCCATATTTCATTAATTGGGACACTTCTGTTCTTGTTAAGGTGTTTTCAAAGCAATTCATGAACTGCTACCTAAGCTCATTCAGTTTGTGCTATATCTCAACATTGAGGATTTCTCTTACAAGTGCTAATGGAAAACCAAAAAATAAAAAAATAAAAAAAATTCTCAAAATATATTCAACTTAATTATTCAAATTTCAGATTTATCAATGATATTTTAAATCAATGATGTTTTATTATTTAGGTTATGTTTCCAAGCATAGAAGGTCTATTCTACACATGTTCACTTTATCCAAGTATATTGAAGGGTGCATCTTTTTGTTATTGTAATTGTTTAGTAAACAGTGTTTGTTTGAGCATAAAGAGCCTACTACTCCCATTATTTTATCTTGTCATTTGGTTGGCTGCTGATTTTCATATGCCTATTTATCATGTTTACTCAGAGGAAAATATTACTTGATCACAAGTTTAACCACAGGTCAAAATATGATCTCTTTTCGTGCAACTTTATGTAGAACAATTCTACTAGAAATCGGTTATTACTACTAGTCTTAGGATTTGAATATTATTGGTAGTTAAGATTCCTATCAATTATAGGATTCGATTAGTTGCATTATCATAGTTGATAGGATTCCTACTTCTATTAGAAATAGGTTATTTGTTTTCTTTTCCTTTCTAGAGATTAATTTCTTTTACTTAGTCTACTAGAATTACGATATTACCTCTTCTTCCAATGCCTATATAAGAATAGGGCTAGACTAGTTGTAACATAGCTCATATTCATTATTATATAATATTCTTGAACGTTTTAGCTTTTTCTTGTTTTACAAGCTTCAACTTCCATTGTTGCACCAAATTGGTATTAGAGCTAGGATTTTTACCTGACTAGATGGCCAAGGTCAATACTAATGGAGTCCGAGCCACTGACAACGAATTGAGGTTCAAAAACATCGAGCAATGGCTCGACATGTTGACAAAGCTCTTCAAGATGTTCGACAGACCTTAGTTGTGTTCATCATTGAAGTCAGATACAATCTCCGGGGATGGCTACCTGCTTCGGTAGAAGATCACCCCAAGCATGTTGATTCAGATTTTGGCGATCTACCAGGGGAGATATAAAGTAGCCCAATTTGAAGTGTGACACGATTTTTAGAATACGATGCACAATTGAAAACGAAGTATGCAAGGTTATCATAGACCATGGTAGTATTGAGAACATGGAATCCACAGCATTTGTAAAAGCTTCAAGTTTAAATACGGAAAAGTATTCATCGTGCTGTCAAGTTCCACAAGTTAAAGGAGAGCGAAAATTTTAAAATATGGTGGTATGTAAAATTTCACTTTTTATTCAAAAACAATACAAAGATGAGATCGTGTGGAATGTAGTACAGATGGACGATTTCCATATACTTCGGGGACAATCATTGTAGTGTACTGTAGATTCAAAGGTAACCCATATATGTTTTGGTGGTACGCTAGAAGATTGTTTTGTTTCCACTTATGAAGTAGTTTGTGAATACCTGTGTAAACAAAGAGAAAAGTATTTATAAGGAGGTTGGAAAAGATATCTTTCAAGATGATAGGATGTTATCGACCGTCACATTGAAATAGAGGTAGAAACACATGTACAAGTTGAAATCCTGAGACCCGATACATGAAAGTTGACAATGAATACAAGCACGAGGATGAAAAACATTATGGTGAAATAGCAATTGAAGACCTGAAGTTCAAGTTGTACTCTGATAATGAACAAGTTGAAGTTTCAAAATGCTTAACCTAAGAAAAGGGAACTAAACTTCCTAATCATAAAGGAGTCAAAGGTGACGCTTGTCAAATTGACAATAAAAATTTCCTTCACCTTTTCTACGACCCTAATGCCAATAAATTACATATGTATGAGGGACTGTATGGATCTGAGTCCCCATGCCAATTTCTCTGTATAAGAAGCATTAAGAATTGAGAATAACACTAGTTGCCTCTATATGAGAGGACTCAAGGATGAGATATTGAACCATGCATTGTTTATGAAGGAATATCATGTAGGAAGTGTCTACGAGGTAAAAAATCAAGATAGGAGTAAAGTTGACTTCAAACAATGCAATTGATGAACACAACAATGTATATAGAACACATTAAGAGATGGACATTTCTTCAATATTAGTTACTGTAGAAATTTTGAAGTATTTTCCTCATGATTCATTACGTTTTTTTCTTCTTCAACCAAATTCGAGGATGAGTTTTTTCAGGTGGGGGAACTGATGTAGGATAATTCTATTAGAAATCAATTATTACTAGTTTTAGGATTTGAATGTTATTGGTAATTAGGATTCCCATTATTTATAGGATTCAATTAGTTTATTATTTAGGTGATAAGATTTCTACTTCTATAAGAAATAGGTTATTTGTTTTCGTTTCTCTTCGGAGATTAATATCTTTTACTTAGTCCACTGGAATTAGGATATTACCTCTTCTTCCAATGCCTGTACAAGAATGGGTAAGACTTGTTGTAAACACAACTCATATTGATTATTATTCAAGCTATTCTATATAATATTCTCGAACTTTTTAGTTTTTTTTTTTTTTAGAAGATTCAACTTCCGTTGCTGCACTTTATACACTCATGATCAACTTGGCAAAAGATTTTTTCTTAAAAAATGGGAGACACAAAGGAAAAAGAGATGTTTGAAACCATTTTTAAAACAACAACACACGGAAGTGTTAGTCAATTTAAGTGACTTCAATTTATCCCATATGCTTTCTGGGGATTGAACTTGAATCTAGTACTCTGTTGGTGTGTTGGTGTTCAAGTAACCGTTTTCTTATACTTTCAGTTGCGGAGTTGGGAAAAAGTGTCTCTCCTTTTGAAGACCTTGAATTAGTAGTAATCTATTTGAGACAATGATCCTATGTATGAGTTTTATGTTTTTTTTTTTGGCACACAGTTATGTATGTAATGCCCATGTTTATGCCTTTGCTCTTGGAGTAAAATTACAATTCCAATTATTTCTTTATTTATATCTTACATTCTCAGAATAGATTCTGAAGTCTCAAACATACATCAAAAACTAGATGAAATGAAAAACCTGCTGCCCCTATGTGAAGGCGGATCCGAAGAATCTGTGATGTCAGCAGAGGTTAGGTGTTATTCGTCCATTGTTTTTGAATTTTCTGTGCTAACTAAGACAAAAGTTTATGGATGCATCAGTTACAAGCTTGATGAATCCATATTTTTAACTTTTTATTTCGAAGTTGTATTTTAGAAGGAAATATCTTCCAGCATAGGTTATATTGTGTTGAGGTAAATAATTTGCCTTCCATACCTCCTTTATGTAGATGAAATCAGAAGTAGTCTCACATCTTCAATGCCTAGTTGTTACTGAACATCTCATATATTTCAGTGCTCACTATAATTTGCAAAACTAGCTTTTTACGTGGAATCCTTATATCTTTCAGGGTTTTCGAAGATTTATGCATACTTAATGTTTCCTAGAAACTGGGAAAGGTCCAAAAAAAAAAAAAATCCTTCAGAATGGCCCATCTGGTTATCAGCCACTCTGCTTGAAACAAAATAAGATGATTTTTAATAGTTATTGATCAAAGATCATGACCTTATACTTAGTACTGTGAAGGTTTAGTTATCACATAGAACAAAAGTGTTCATCTGACGGCATTCAGATTATGCTGACCAATCATTTGCTACTCTCCTTAGGTCTAAAGAAATGGAAAATGACTAAATAGAGCTGTAAATGAGTGAATAAACTCACTTCAGCAAATAATTTTTAATACTCTAATCTTTAATCTCAATTGTCTTGTTTTCTCGGCCAGCTGCTGGAAACTTGAAGAAGATAATGTGTGAAATTTCTTAACTCGCTGAAGCCAATTTTTTTCCCACTCTCACAGACTTTGAAAGAAGCACTTGCACACATCAGATTTTGTTCCAGATTGAAGGAGGTCCTATCGCAGAAAAAATTCTTGCAGAATGGAGATTCTCCAAAAGTTCATTCACAAAAGGTATATCACCTGATGAATGCTATTCCTTTTGTCTGGAAAGAATGGTCATGAAAATTTAAGTTTAGTATCAAAATATAGAATCTCCTTGCAATTAGAACCTTGGAATATTCGCCAATGAACTGAATTTTGGCTGGTGGCCATATCTTAAAACCTTATGTTAAATAATATTTAATAGTAAAGAGAAAAAAAGGTAAAAATCATTATCATAATGTGTTGATATTTCTATCTTTGATCCCAGAGTGGGGGTAAATATGCATACTACATATAGCTTGGTCGGGTAATGTTCTTTGCTTTCTTCATGCCTGTTATTGTTATCCTTTAGTCACTGTGCAGGTTGATAAGCTAAAGGTATTATCAGAATCTCTTGCGAGCTCTGTCTCAAAAGCTGAGAAGCGCATTTCAGATCACAGGTGTGTAGTTGTCCTCATCTTCCCTATATGCACGGTCTCCTCCTTCCAATCACTCCAGGGATATACTATAACAATATGGGTGATATTACTGGCCCAAGATCACTAGCATGTGAAGTTTTTGCCAGCTAACAGAATTACTAAAGAAAGGCCCCATGTATTATAATTAATCGTCGTAAGTTATATATCTTGGTTTACTATTTCTTCAGTACCTATAAAGTAATGATTGTGAACCTTAAACTATACAGCACAAGTGGACCTACGTAGGGTATCATGGCTCGACTAATTTGGATTTTCTCGTTCACAGTGTGAAAATATATAGAAAAAATCATGTCAAATAATTTGGGGGGACTATTGGGAACCATTGTTGGATCTTGTACTGTTTGAGATTAAGCTAGGTTTGCAAGACATTTTTGTCATCAAATATCGGCCATTGATTATTATGTCAAAGCAATCTTTACCAATAATTATTGTAACAAATAATGATTTAAGAAGGTAAGCTTACAGTCTCCCTTTGTTCAGTGGTAATGAGGTATCCTAGAATTTGCGTGTTCTTCAGGGTCACTCATTCCTTACTCATTGTGATTGATCTTGTGACAATTAAAATAAGGATTGTAGCTCAAATTGCTTTGCTTGACCAGTGATACAACTTTACTCCTAAAATGGATTTTGTCATTTGCTGCTAATAAGGATTAAAAAATATTTTAATCCATAATTTTTTTCAAGTTCTGAATTATTCAAATATAAATCTTATATTACATGGAGGTTGGATGGCTTTATTCATCCTCCTGATCTATGTATTGCTAAAAAAATTTTAACATAAAGAACAGTTTTAAATGACAATGACGAAAATATTTTACCTGACATGTGATTGGATAACTTCAATTTATTTGATTCTCACATAGCCATTAAGACTAGTTTTTTTAAAATCAGAGGTTTGTGTAAATCTTTCAGGATAAGAGTTTCTGTGTTATATTTGTTCCCAACTGGTATCTTATCTAGAAGATTATATTTTACCAAAGGGGTTGAGAGGCAGTTCTTTTGTAGTTTTCATTTTCTGCATTTCTGAGAGTCCTCACACTTTAGATATGTCCTCCTTTTCAATCAATAAACTTCCATAATTTCTTATCTTAAGAAATAATATCTATACGAAGACATTTTTTTTCCTCAAGCTGCGGTGGTTATTTACATTTAGAAGAGAAGACATTTGTAGTCTTCCTACCAATTTTGACCTTTTGGATCAAATTCAAATATTGCTACTTCTTCCTACATGTATTTCAGCAGACAAGTTTTAATGTTTCTCTTAAATATTTTATTCATTATGCAAACAGATTACAGAAAGAGGAGGCTCTTAGTTTTCGTATAGCCAAAGCTAGTGAAGTCAGCCAGCTTGAAAAGGTAAAATGTTACACAACAAATTTTTATGTTCATGGGAAATCTACATATTTTAACTCCTAAATGGTCAGAAGGAAGAGGCACATCTGAGTCCCATTTTTAATTGATTGCGAGCCTCTGATTTTTAATTATTTGATGTCTTCTGTTAAGTTGACCTCCTAATATAACTGTTATGGCAAACTTATTTCCTAACTTCTATTTCAATACGCCAAGTTGTACGTGTACATGTAATTAGAACCTTTATTTGCACAAACTTGATGCTTTAGTACTTTTTGTTTTAACTGATACTTACAGGCCACTATTCAATAAGTGAAAGACTTGAACATGATACAAAAATTTCTCTGAAATGGTCTTCTAAACAAACAAACGGTACATTTTCCATTAAATTGAAAATGATGAAAAATGGAAATGCCTGAACTCTGGACAAATGTATTTTAAAGTGTGTTGCTAGCTTGTTGGTCTTTATTTGTCACGAATACATACATGCTGCTGATGTTTTAGTCACAGTACTTTGATTGCTTGCTTTATATCTCATTCTGCTGATGAGGTATTCAAGATGGTTAAAGTATATAGACCTTTACCAGGACCTTGTTGCTGAAATTGAAACACTTCAGAAACGAAAAGATGAACTAGAAGCAGAGTTGAAAAAGGTATTTATATTCTCTCTCTCTCTCTCCTTGCTCTGTTTGAGAAATGATGTTTAAGTGAACTTTTGTCTTCATATTGTTGCATAATCTAAATCTAGTAGTGATATTCCGTGTTATATGATAGGTTGCACTTAGATATAATGTGATATATATATATATCAAAACCCAGAATGATCGATCCTCTCTAGTTCTATAGGATTTCAATGCCTTATTCAGTGCATTATCTGGAATTTGCACCGTTGTGTTGTTTGCTTGAAATTTCATGCAAATATGAAGATTTAAAAAACCTTCTTAAAGGTGAATACTGGGGTTGAAGGGTTTGTGGCATCACTCTTTAAGTTAAAAAAATAAAATTCAGAAACATCATATAATTTAAAGGTCAAGATTTCTGTAATTTTATAAATATCTATCTAGCCATTCAAATTATAATTGTATATAATTCCATCTTGACTAAACTGTGTCATGTCTAATGAGTCTCTTTTTAGGTTAACACTACCTTGAGTTCTGCACATGCCCGTCTTCACAATGCTAAGGAAGAAAGAGATCAATTTGATGAAGCTAGTAATCAAATTCTTCATCATTTCAAGTTAAAGGTAAAATAGTGTTTGAAAGCTTTGATTGGCCCAACGTTAAATGCATTCACTAATATCTTGGACTATATTTACTCAAGTCTCCCATATTATGAAATTCGACTGTGTACTCTAATTATTTCCAGCAATAATTCTAAATTCAGGAGGATGAGCTGTCAAGATCTATTAATTCATATAGAGCAGAAGCAGATGTTTGCAACAGCTTTGTTAATTTTCTTGAACGTACTTGGAGTTTCCAGTCCTCACACACTGAACAAAAGGAGAAGCTGGTCAAGTAGGTTCTTCTTTCTCTAATTTTAAGGTCATCTTTAAACTATCAATTCTCATCAGAATGCCTATGTTACCAACAGGATAACATCACGTCTCTCCTCTTTTCATTTAAGAATCATGAACACTCTTGAGAACCACATCTCCAAGTTCTACATGTCATATCCATTTCGCACATATACTCTTTAAACACATATTTGACACTCTTTTGACTGTCAAAAATAAAAAATAAAAGCAAACTTTTAGTATACACACATGGAACACATATTGGACACTTCTGTGACACTCAACTATATGATATAAAATGAACTATATATGGTATAAAATGGGAGTTAACTGTAATTTTCTTTGAAGATGGTAAATATATTTGGTATATGTAAATACACAAGGCCTATGAATGAGGGGATGTACATGATATACTAGACTTATATGTAATATAGTATTTGAAAATTCTTTAGTGCATCCTCGTCCCTCATCGTGACATAACAACGTCACCTTTTTGTATCCATACTTCCCAGGTTATATACATAATTTTCACCCTAATCTTTTTATATTCCTTGTTTTACTTACTGTCAAGTTTTTCAAATGGTATAGTGAGGAATTGGAGAAACACGAAGAGTACTTCATTAACTTGGCTATAAGCCTTTTATCTACCTACAAGGTACATACATAATTGTCACAACATTTAGATTTGGCCGATAAATGATACAAATATTTAAGTTTTTCTACTTCCAATTATGTCATGGACTCACCAGGAAGAGTTGGGGCCTTCTGTTTCCACTACTAGGGAGCTTGTGGAGAATTTGAAAAGGTATCACTTGATTACGGAATATTGATGTCAACTTGAAGCACACTTCTAATATAAGATTCTGCCAGGTTAGGAACAACAGCTTTTATGAAAGAGGAAAGAATAGAACTTAATTCAAGGAGAAGTCTTGAAGAACAGTACCAGGCTATGGAGACTAAGGTATAAATTATCTCAGGTAGTCAGAAGTGTCTCATTTTCTTTTGATGGGTACGTCTAAAAGGCCATTCTTTTCGTTTATTTTCTTTGCTGGGTGACTGGTGTTTCAAATTTGCAGTTTCTAACCACATTCAGTGTAGTAGAAAGCATAGAGAAACAGTTCTGCATGGAAGATGACAAGGTTTCAAGGTGAGTTGTGTTATCTTTCATTTGAATTTTTTTATGCTTATAAGACCACTAGTATCCTTGTGGAGTACAATATAAATCTGAATGGGAAAACATGTCTCATTCTTATACAGGAGAAGTGACTCAAGGGCGAATGAATTATTAGAGGCACTTAACAGTATCAAAGAGGAATTTGAATCAATTGAGAGACCTATTTTGGAAATTGAGAACCCAACTGCAAGTGAAGAGACGCCTCCTAAGGTTAAGACCCCAAAAATTCCTCTTCTTTCTCCAAGACAGCCTCCAAATGACAAACTAGAGCTCAATCTGGAATCAACTTCGGAAAATGAGGGACATAGTGGAGGGACATTAATGGGGCTTAGTCCCATAAGTCGACTATCATTAACTCGCAACCAGGCCTCTGAAATACCAGAGCTCACACGGGTCGAGAATCTAGACTCTTTCACAATAAAACAAAAGAAGCCTGCTGCAGATACGGAGGCAGAACTGTCAAGGTTAAAATTGCAGCTGGAACTTGAGGACCATAGCAGAGGCAATTCTATGGATGAAATTGGTGATTGGGAATACGATGTGACTGAGAAGGAATCGAAAAATCTTAAATAAATATGAAACAGACTACCCCCTGGGAAAATGATTTTAAGCAACCATGGAGGGTAATCCGCAATCACTTCTGCTGTTTATAATTTATTTGCAGCGACCATTATTTTTCATGCATCGATGAATCAAGCAAGTCTAAGTTAGCAATCCTGGACGAGACATAAAGCCCGGGTAACATTTTTTGGACGATGAGACTTTGTAAAGCTTTAAAGAGTTTTCTCGAATGCTTGTATTTTCTTTTACCATGTAAAATCTATATTGTATATTTTCAAATTATTGTCTCAAAGCGTAATTCTTTTTCCAAATACATTCTAATCTCGATTGATAATTGAGTTTGAGTAACTGGGGAAGAATGTAAGTATTGTTGATGTCTTTATCTTTTACATCCTTCTATTTTTCGTGTTACAATCAGTCATTGATTTGAATTGTTATTCATCTTTTCAATACCTCAAATCAATATAAATTCTTACTCTGTTGCTTTTGGAAGCTTTTTTCGTAAGATTTTTCTTCAATTTCACTTTTGGATAGGCTATTGAAAAGGCACCTCCACTTTCAGTTGTGAAGCAGAATTACTTGTCAGTTTCACTATACAGCAGCAAGAAGCCACAGTGGCCAAGTGCAGACAAGAGGTCAGACTGCCTCCTTTAATAAAAATATTATCATCTTTTTCTGCTTTTCTAGCAATTTAAAATGCATTTTGGGCAACTTTCAGTGATTGTTTTTATCTTTTTAGTTTTTCCCAAAGCAGCAACTTGTGTAAACAGATTTTAGTGTTTGGAGTTAGGACAATGACCAGACATGGTATTTATGAGATTTAAGAAAACCACTGAGGCTGATTTAGTGGTATGTTTGGTATGGTGTATATGAGATTAAAGAAGAA
>CAIGRH010231708.1:0-15171 GCA_903798295.1 Fraxinus nigra | reverse complement strand
AATACAAAGTTCATCGTTCTCTAATATAGAATTAATCTAGCCTAACATGGTGGAGATAAGAAAATCAGAAAAATAAGTGAAGAACGACATCACCAAATTGATTCTTGAGTTAAATTTTCGCGTCATGGTGTTGTTCTCCTTGTTCTTACCTCTTTTTCTCTCTAACAACCTTCATAAAACTCACCCCTATCGTTTTGGACGGCTCTAGGGCTTAAATATTATCCCAAGATTTGTTTCCAAATGTGTTTGAATTGAAAAGGAAAACTAGAGATTTCTCGCACTGGAAGACAACCATGCGGCCACATGGTTCATAGAGATGAGCCATTTGAGGTCCCTGCACACTCTCATGCGATCGCATGGAAGTTATACCATACGATCGCATGGTTATACTTTTTTTTTTCACTGGACAACCTTCAATATCTTGATCATATCTTTCTCTCCTGATATTCGATTGAGGTAATTCAAAATGCGTTAGAAAGCTTATTCAAAGGGATACAAATACTCTAGAAATATAAATGTTCATATTCGAACATATTCTATGCCAAAAATGGGTCTCAAATTAAGACTGAAAATTGAAAGTATAACTTTTTCGACGGAAGTTGATATATGATAGTACTTCGACTATATTTCATCCTTTTGTCTTCTTTATTCATCCAATTGATGCCTAATACTCTCAAATCTTCCTCATGAGATTGACACAACTTTTCAGTATTTGTACTTGAGTCCTCAAATTTTGATTTGCTTCATTTTAGTCATTTTTCGCTTGTTTTTCCGAATTTTCATCACGTTCATCATTTTTAGCCTACAAAATACAAATGACATAGAATTAAGCCATATTCACATATTTATTGACAATTATCCATATTTGTGAACCAAAATAAGCGTGTAAAACGCACTTATCACTATTCAGCACCACTGGTTTCAAGTATCAATCTAAGTGAAAAATGCATGACATTAAATGGTTGATTCACTTAAATGTAATGTCACATAACTCATTTAATTGTACATATCAAGTGTGACTACCTAGAATAGTGCTCTAACACTAATGATGTAGATAACATTATTCTAAAAGTAATGTTATTTAGCCTCATTGAGATTATTAGGATAAATGAAAAATAAAATAAAATGACTCTTTAGGGTGTATTTGATGGATATTATTAAGGAAATAATGTATTTTAAATAGCGTGATGAGAAATAGGTGGTTAAAAAGTAAGAAGAAAGTTATTGATGCGATGAAAAATATTATTTTATTGAAAAATGTGGTTGAAAATAAGTTTTGAAAGAATGTGTACCAAACAGGGGTTTAATTGTACTTATTATTTAATGTCATGTTAGCGCACATGTTATAATCCCAGTTGATTACTCTAATTCTAAATTCAAATATATTGTCTACCTATAAGAAACCACGTGGAATAATATGCCTATCGAACCCGCCCTCTCACCAAACCATCTGATTACTCTAATTCTAAATTCAAATATATTGTCTACCTATAAGAAACCACGTGGAATAATTTGCCTCTCGAACCCGCCCTCTCCCCAAACCATCCAAAAGTCCCACTAACCAACACATGTAAATGTGATTTTCAATTAGGATAAATGAAAAATAAAATTAAATGACCCTTGAATTGTACTTATTATTTAATGTCAGGTTAATGCACATATTATAATCGTTACTCTAATTCTAAATTCAAATGTTTGGTCTACTATAAGAATCATTACTCTAATTCTAAATTCATATTATAATTATTACTCTAATTCTAAATTCAAATGTATTGTCTACTATAAGAATCATTACTCTAATTCTAAATTCAATTGTATCGTCTACCTATAAGAAAACACGTGGAATAACATGCCTATCTAACCCGCCCTCTCACCAAACCATCNCACATGTAAATGTGATTTTCAATTAGGATAAATGAAAAATAAAATTAAATGACCCTTGAATTGTACTTATTATTTAATGTCAGGTTAATGCACATATTATAATCGTTACTCTAATTCTAAATTCAAATGTTTGGTCTACTATAAGAATCATTACTCTAATTCTAAATTCATATTATAATTATTACTCTAATTCTAAATTCAAATGTATTGTCTACTATAAGAATCATTACTCTAATTCTAAATTCAATTGTATCGTCTACCTATAAGAAAACACGTGGAATAACATGCCTATCTAACCCGCCCTCTCACCAAACCATCCAAAAGTCACTACCCAACACATATAAATATTGGACAAAATCAGTTTATTGATATTCAAAAAGATAACAGCCCTACTGCAAAAATGCCTAATTTGGAGAAGTCAAAGCTTCATCTTGCCATGTTCCCCTGGCTAGCCATGGGACACATAACTCCATTCATCCATCTATCCAATGAATTAGCTAAAAGAGGTCACAAGATCTCGTTTTTGTTGCCCAAAAAGGCTTTGATTCAACTAGGCAACAACAATTTGTACCCAGGTCTAATCAAATTCATTGTTGTTACTGTTCCTCAAGTTGAGGGCCTGCCTCCAAGTGCAGAAACTGCTTCTGATATAGACATCACTGGCAAGAATCCACTGGCTATAGCCTTTGATTCAATGGCTGAACAAGTTGAATTATTGTTGAGTGATTTGATGCCTGATTTTGTGTTCTATGATTTTGCTGACTGGATTCCTAAATTGGCATCCAAGATTGGGTTCAAGACTATTTGTTATAATGTTATTTGTGCTTCATGTTTGGCTATTGGGATAGTTCCGGCTAGGGAAATTCCCAAAGACAGGCCTATGACGGTTGAGGAACTGATGGAGCCCCCCAAAGGGTACCCTTCTTCCACTGTGGTGCTCCGTGGGCAGGAGGCGCGTACCTTATCATTCATATCTATGGATTACGGCGCCACCACTTTTGATGTGCGGATCACAGCTGCAATGAAGGGTTGTGATGCAATTTCTATAAGGACTTGCCTAGAATTGGAAGGGCCAATGTGTGACTATTTGTCAAGCCAATACGGGAAGCCTGTGATTCTAACAGGGCCAGTTTTGCCAGACACACCCAAGGGAAAACTTGAAGAGAAATGGGACAAATGGTTAAATCAATTTGAGCCAAAATCTGTGGTGTACTGTGCATTTGGGAGCCAATTGATTCTCCAAAAGAACCAATTTCAAGAACTTGTACTAGGTTTTGAGACGACAGGGCTACCATTTTTCATTGCCCTCTCAAAACCAGCAGGTGCAAATTCCATAGAAGAAGCACTGCCAGAGGGTTTTGAAGAGAGGGTTAAAGGAAGAGGGGTTGTTTATGGTGGCTGGGTGCAACAGACTCAGTTTCTCGGCCACCCCTCTGTTGGGTGTTTTGTGAGTCATTGTGGATTTGGATCCATGTGGGAGTCTTTGTTAAGTGACAGCCAAATCGTGCTTGTGCCAAGACTTGCCGACCAAATCTTGAACACACGGCTGCTGGCGGAAGAGCTCAAGGTGGCGGTAGAGGTGGAGAGAGGTGAAATGGGGTGGTTTTCCAAGGAGGATTTATGCAAGGCCATTAAATCTGTGATGGATAAAGACAGTGAAGTGGGCAATTTGATCGAGGAAAACCACTCAAAATGGAAGGAAACTCTTGTGAGTCCAGGATATATGGACAATTACATAGAAAATTTCATCAACTTTCTTTATGAGCTTCAGGTATAATAAATTTGTACTTGTATTTTCTTCAAAGAGATTGGTATTTTGATTTTTGCATTATAATGATATGATTTTCGATTTCGCAATTTTTGAATAAAAATTTGCATGATTTTCTCGTATGCCAGCAGATAAGGTGCATGGATTAAATAATGCAGTTATTTACGTGAGGACAAACTTGCTGACATAAGGCACATGGATTTAATGAGTTATTTATTTACGTGAGGACAAACTTTCATTAGCATTATTCTTCAATACGTGGAACAGTTTCAAATTTGTCGTTTACCTAAAGAATGTTATGACACAACGTTTATTCCTTTTATTCTTTTTAACGAAAATCACAATTTTCGTTCAATTTTTCAATAAAAATATAAAATAACAAATATATCTTTTTATTTAAATAAAACAAAAAGGAAAAAAAAAAATCAAAGAACAAATCGTAATCACAGTCCCAAACTTTTTTTAAAATTGCAAATGAATCTTAATAAATTATTAAAAGAGCAATTAGCACAAATCGTCCACACCTTTCAATATTATAGTGTAAAACGTCCCTTCTTTTTATTTTGACATGTTCACCCTTATTTTCGCATTATATTGCAGAAACCATCATTTCATCCATTTACTCAATTAAAAGCTGCAAAATGACGAATATATCTCATATTTAAATAAAACAAAAATAAAGAAAGAAAAAAAAAACAACAAACAAATTGCAATTATACTCCCAATTTTTTTTTTCAAAAAAAATACCAATAAATTTCAAATACATACTTAAAAAATAAAAATTAAAAAAATCAATTTATTTTTTTAGTTATTTATTTGTATTTTTTTTTTTTAAAGTTTGGGAATATCTTTGTAATTTATTCTTTATTTTTATATTTAGCCCCTGTTTGATCCACATTATTTTTTTCATTCTCATTCTTCTACTCATTTTCAATCACACATTCTTTAATAAAATAATATTTCATATCACATCAACCAAAAAAATGCACTCTTTTGAAAATAATGTACACCAAACATGGGCTTAAAGAGGATGGTATATTTGTTATTTTATAGTTTTCATTGAGAAAATGAATGAAAATGATGATTTTCACAATAAAATGTAAAAATAAGGGTGAAAATGTCAAAAAGGGAAAGATATGAGCGTTTTGTACGGTAATATTAAAAAGTGGAAACGTTTTGTACTAATTAACCTTTTAATAATTTATTTGGACTTATTTGCACTTTTTAAAAAAGTTTGAGAGTATTATTGCAATTTTTTCTTTTCTTATTTTTTTTTGTTTTATTTAAATAGGATGATATATTTGTCATTTTACATTTTTTTTATTGAGAAATTGGATGAAAATGATGATTTTCGCAACGAAAGGTGAAAATGTGGGTGAAAAATGCTTTAAAAAAATAAAGGTAGAGACATTTTGCACAATAACATTGAAAGGTAATGATGTTTTGTTCTAATTACCCATTTACAAAATTTTAGAAAATGATGATATGGAAAAAGAAAAAAAGTACGCTACACGTAGTTTTTTTTTTTAAAGGAAGAAATAAAAATTATTTTTAACACATCAATTTTCAAGATAATTAAAGAGTATCAAATGAAGTCGAAATATTATATTCTTAGTACTATTTTGAAGTGTTTTTGACCTAATTTTTCACGTCATTAATAGTGTGCAAAACAACCAATCGTAGCAAATATTACCGCGCTTCATGTACTCACCAGAGCTAAAGTCAAAAAATATCTAAGTAAAAGCAGATAATTACAGTAATCAATTAAAGCAAATAAATATGCGATGAAGATATAACATATGATAACACAGAGATCTTTTTAAAAACATTCACATATAACAACGGACTAAAACCAAGTTAATCAATCAAACGACCAACACATAACGCAAAAAATGCATAAATGATCCCACGAAAAATCTCATCACAATTATTATAGCTCATTCCGTGTTGCTCACATTTTGAGAACACATATTTCCTCTCATCGCCAACCATACTCGTTAGACTGATCACTGAACTCATGTCTAACGGTAAACCACAATAGATCATAAGTTCATGAGATAATCCTAATCACCACCTCACTTCTTCCAACCTAAATGGATAATGAGTCTTCACTTAACAGAAGTGATAGATGCATCTCTTTCACATTCCACCTGATCAAAGTCTTCACACATAAAGGATTATAGCATTTAATCACCTCTTCACTCATGATCCAAATGTCATACTCCACATCCTTGGTAAATACCACCAGTGTACCCCTATACTCAAAATTACCAAAAGATATCCTCACACTTACTGTCAATGCATCACAAATCCATTATGGCAGAAATCAACACCTTCAGCGACAACAAAAGCTAGGACTCAATTTAAATTGACCCACACACCACAATGTTACTCCAACACGAATACTCAAAAAATCTACAAAGGATTTATCTCACAAAGGGAAGGGTAAATGTGACACTCACAAAGAGAATAAAAAAAAGAGTTGGTTACTTCACTACACTTATATAAAAGAGGCTCACAAAGATAAAGAAGATAACCCTCGTATGGTTGCTTCACATAATCTCACAAATCAAATAGAGTCACAGAGATAAAAGAGTAAATGGTTGCCCCTCTTTCTTCTCATTATCACACTTTCTAACACTGCTCTCAGATTAAAAGGAGTGCGCCATAGATCTTAACCTGCCATGCATGCACACACATTACAAAAAGTAATCAGATTGCTCTCAAATTTATGCAAATACACATATCAAACATTTTGAGATGTGACATATAACCATGTAACAAAATTAAGCAATCACACACATGTAAAAAATGATTACGCGTAGATGCATATGCAATAACCATGTTTACAATCAATAAACCTCACGTGAGTCATCACTTGACCCAATGGCAACATTAGCCCCACCTCTCTCCTCATCTTTCCTTTTATTATCCTTCCTAAGACAATCATTTTCAACATGTTCAAGTTTACCGCAGTTAAACACATTTTACTTTTTCACCCGAAGGCAAAGGCGCCCTTAACAGTTTTATAAAAAAAAAACTTTTTATTTTTTTAATTAAAAAATCCGATTTTTTCATTACAAAAACACACTCAAAATACGTTTTCATTTTACTAAAAAATGCACACAAAACTTCTAATTGTGAAAAATTAATTTGTAACAAATTTGCAAAGAATTCAAGATAAATAATTAACACATAATTTCTAGGTATAGCAAGAGGAAATTGTTACCCCTTCACGGTAACCTCAATCCTAACATCACCTCAAACGATGATTTCAAATATAAAAAGTAAATTGTTACCCTATACGATAACTGTAACTGCAATAAAAGAGAAAGAACACGATACCGAACGATCCACGTCTGAAGGCCGTAAGTATCAAGAGATGTGAATTCACCATTCTAGGCTACCACTATTTGCCCTAAAGCTTTCGTCAACTGTGGCAACAGAAAACAACACTCGACACCCAAACGTCCAAGGGCAAAGTCGTTTAGATTTCACAGTATTTTCTGTCCAAGCCCAAAAATCTTAGACTTCTCAACTAGCCAAGCTCTGATACCATTTTTTGTTCAAATCCCAAGATAAAACTTGATCCAATCTCTGAAAAACCAAGTAAACGAACACCACCTGACAGGCTTGACCCAAACCAAACCAACACTTTGGTTGCCACAAGAACCCAGTAAGGAGACTATATGGTGGTGGGATTAGCAACCCACAAAGGTAGGAAGAAGAATAAGAGATAACAATGGTTGAATTTCACTCAACCCCAAGGCTCTTGATCGCCTCTCTCTTTTCACTCTTCTCCATTGCTACAATACACACACACACATACACACACACACACATACACACACAAGGAGAAAAAATAGCTGGGAGGTAATGAATATATATTCTAATGGGTAATCACTTAGATCACACAATTGGGTCGAACACTCATTTCATGGGCTGACAATTGAAAGCAAGTAAATAGGCCAACATATTTCCAAAACCACACACTAATAACCCAATTCAATAGCCATTACTTGGGCCCTAAAAAGTGTTGGTCTTTTTCAGACCAGTTCAAGTCCATGGTGATGGTGTCGATAAATTATACGATATTTGTTTTAAATTATCGCCCGAAATTATTGGATATCAAAACCCAATAACTTGGTTCAAACTTCCCTTCATCTACATGTATATGTATGTAGGACAACAAAAACTATCGATTTCACATAATTTGCTGCCTTACGACCAAAGGTCCATAGGTATTTTAAGTCTAATAGTTGCTAATGAGTAGTCTTCGCAGTCTAGAATCCCCTAGTCCGGTTCCCAGTCTTAGAACCCCTAGTCTGGTTTGTTATCCAAGAATGAAGTGTTTACAAAATTGAAGCTTGGATATCTCTGTTTTATCGTGCAACCTATGATCCATAGTTCAATCAATCCCTTTTCACTTGTGTGTCCCACCCTTGAGTGTTGAAGTAAAGTTTGCTCAAATTCCTGAGTGGTTCAAAACGTTGGTAGTATTTCGAAGAGTGTTACGTTGCAATATGTACAAGCCATTACTTCTCATCCCTTAGTACTCATATTGTCATCATTGGTGTTGACCTTGAGAAATGGTTCGGACACGTAGCTTTTTTTTTCTTGCACACAGTAGCACACCCATTAGTCACTCGTGGTCTTTTTCGGTGGGAATGGAAAATATCGCGAGCACTCTGACGGTCAAGACAATATTTTAGTCAACCGAAAAGTGTTGCTCGACGGTGAAGTGGTCATCGGGACTTGGTTGAGAATGTGTGTAAATATAATGTGAGGTTTTCTAGAGTTAAGAAGATTAGAATGCAGAGATTAGAATTATAACCCCTTTCTTACCATAGTGTGTGGGTATTTATACTAGAGAAGGGAAAAGGAAAATCGTTGGATGGGGGATATATGGCTTCAGATCCCAAGTAGGTCACCATCTCATAGACGTCAATTTGTCAATCCATGGTTGGCGAGCATTGAATGGTTTCTGACATAGCTACTAATTTGACCGTTTGTAGCCTGCCACAAGTCTCATCAATCAGTCAAGACCTTGGAGAGATCTTATTGAAGATCTTGGTAGGGGTGTGGCGAGGCGGATTAGAAAATGCCATGAGTGTGGGCCTTTGCATCCACCGTGGATGACGGATGAGTTTGACTCTTCTTCCAAGTGAGTTAATAGCGTTCTAGTTCGACGAAATAAGGAATCAGCTTGTCTCATATTTGTAGGACTTACAACTTACTACTCACTTATTGTCTTATAAACACTTAATAGCATTCCAAATTAGCAACGAAAGCTCTTCAAGCTACTATAAAAATTGCATTTGTGTTATGCTTTTCATGAAAAATGATATTGCGTGTATGCGATGGGACATGTTTAAAACAATACCTAGCTTAAAGCAGTTGAGAAATTCCATCCATCAGTGCTCTGAAGGTGCTTTAGTTGGCTCAGTCAAGACGAGTCATGTTAGCAGCATTTGCTTCCCATACTGGTCTTTTATATAATCACACAAGGGACCCACTCTCTGCATGTCCTAATAGAGATTGCAACACAATTTCTCAAAGCGGTCGTGACACTCTCATAGAAAGTGATCCCATCACCAAATTCCGTAGAAACAAATGGCAATGAACGTGCCTCGTGTTTTCGCAACACTACAGCAACAGAAGGGTACCTTGCTGGAGGTTCCATCAATTCTTCATCAGATACTAACTCGTCTTTCAAACATTTTCGTGCATGGACAAGTGCAATTACGATATACGCTACACATACAACATTGTAACATACAGTTCTGAATCCAAATTCAGATGCTAAGTCAGGTATTCTATGCAGTATCATAGAAAACAAAATCCAGGTTCAATCCATGGAGTGTTTCTTTAACTTGATCAGACATTAGGTCCATGGAAACAACCAGGCGATCGATTAGAAATATGGTATTTTGGAGGCTCTCTCAGTGTTGAAAGAAGAAAATGCAAAATTCCAACTAGGAAGTCACGATTCAGCAAACCTAAAGAAAATCAGCAAGAGGGACCACATAAGGTTACAAAAGGAAACGTCATTAGAACAATCTAGAGAGTTCACCTAGTCCATTTTTTTTTGTTTCATTATTTGTGTAAGCAAGGGAGAATATTTTTTGTTTGTTATATAGCATCTATTAACAAATTTTGGTAGCTTTTTTGTGTATATATAGGACTCTAATGCACGTAAGATAAGAAGGGAAATGAATATATAGTTTTTCTCTCAATTCAGATTGTTCTTTTGTTTCTTTTCTATATTCTTCTATTGCTGAACGAATTCGTATATGGTATCAAAGCACCATAGCTGATCTGGCTAACACAAATGATGATCAAAACTCAAATTCTCCTCTCCCAAATCCAAATCCCAGCACTCATGACCTATCTCAACCCAATAGCCCATATTTTATGAGCCCCAGTAATAGCAGTGGAGCTTTTCTTGTCACCTAAATGATTGATTCAAGCAACTATCATTCCTGGGCACTCTCAATGAAGAGGGCTCTTCGTATAAAAAACAAACTAGGATTTGTTGATCGGAGTATCCATGAGCCACCAAAGGTCGACAGCCGATTGATGGACCATTGGCTTCGTTACAAAGACATTGTCATCACTTGGTTGCAGAATACCATGTCCGTCAACATCAAGAGTAGCACTCTTTATGGCGAGATTGCTCATCAACTATGGCAGGAACTTGAACAACTACTTGCCCAAAAAATTGCTCATAGGATCTATGAAGTAAAGCAATGTATTACAATGTTATTGAAAAACCAAGATATTGTGAGTGTATACTACTCTAAACTAAAAACTCTGTTGGATGAACTAATGAATTATGAGTCAATTACTAACTGTACATGTGGGAGATTGAAGACAGTGGTGAATAACTGAGAGATTGTGTAATGAAATTTCTTATATGTTTAAATGATACCTACAAAGCTCTCAAGGCTAAGATTCTTTTAATTAAGCATTTTCTTTGTCTTAATGAAGTGTATTCCATTTTACAACAAGAGGAAAAACGTCGACAAATTTCTCTAGACAACCCTATCGGTGATTCTATAGCTCTCATGGCAACTTCTAAAGGTACTAGAAAACAAAATGTTACATCTCAAAGGAAATATTATTGTACATTTTGTAAAGTTTCTGGACATTCTATAGAGAGATGCTTTAAAGATAACCTTAATAAACCAGTGTGTGGTTATTATAGAATGCCCCGATCATAGTGCAGAGAAATGCTTCAAGCTTAATGGCTATCCACCAGGCCACAAGCTCTATGGGAAGGGCATACCAGCATCAGCCAACCAAATCACCACTATCATGTCATCTAGAAAGGAGCAAGTCAATAGTCAAGTGCCACTCATTCAAGAGCAATATTTACAGCTAATTGCCTTACTCAAGTCACAACAAGCTAGACTTACACACCTTCAATTAATCAAGTTCATTCTGTCATACCATCTTCATCTAATGAATCTGATATACCAAAGATCTCTTGTATTTCTCTTTGCCTCTGTGTTCATAGAAAAAAATCACATGACACTTTTGACACACCATGGATACTAGACACTGGGACGACAAATCACATGGTTTGTTCAACCTCTTTATTTGCAACCATCAAAATAGTAGCTGCATATTATGTGGTTCTTCCAAATGGTGAAGTTATTGATGTTACTCATGTTGGAACAATAAAATTATTTGAGAACTTGATTCTACATAATGTTCTCCGTGTTCCATCATTTTCTTTTAATCTCGTATATGCTAGAAGATTAACTCAAAGCTCAAAGTGTTGCCTGGAAATCGTTTCATTCAGGACCTTTCAACTTGGAAAACAACTGGCATGGGTGGAGTGAAGGACGGCTTGAACCATCTAATGAAGAATAAAGTCTCTCCCACAGCTTTAGTAGAAGCCATGCCTTCCTTGACCAACTTTACCTCCATTTCAGCTTCAGCCATCAGCAATTCTGAAGATTTTAACCTTTGGCATTACAGACTTGGACACCTTTCTGATCATAGGTTGAGTATAGTTAGTAAAGAAGGTATTTCTGAAATTCTTGCTAGTTTGTACCCTACTTTGTTTGTCCATTAGCAAAGTTACATAAACTTCATTTCCCTGCTAGTCATCATAGGTCTGAAAAATGCTTTGACTTAATTCATTGTGACATTTGGGGACCATGTAATGAAGTTGATCATGATGGATCAAGATCTTAGTATTGTGGATGATTTTAGTCGTTGTACTTAGGTATATATGTTGAAATTAAAATCAGATGCTACTAGGTTTTTGCAACAATTCTGTGTGATGATTGAAACCCAATTTGATTCTAAGATAAAAGTGATCAAAAGTGATAACAGAGGGGAGTTTGATTGAAAGAATTTTATTCAACAAAGGGCATAATACATCAGAAAACCTGTGTTGAGACTCTTCAATAAAATGCCATTGTAGAGAGAAAGCACCAACATATTTTAAATGTTGCTAGGGCCAAAAAATTTCTAAGTGGAATTCCAATGAGATATTGGAGTGATTGTGTTTTCACAGGAGTTCACTTTATTATAAATAGAACACCCTCACCACTTTTTGAAAATAAAACACCTTTCGAGCTCCTTTTCAAATCCAAACATGTCTACTCTCACCTTAGAGTTTTTGGTTGTTTAGCTTTTGCTTCCACTCTTGTCAACAATAGGCACACATTTGATCCTAGAGCAAGAAAGTGTGTTCTTGGGTTATTCTTTTGGAGTCGAAGGTTATAAGTTACTTGACATTGAAATAAAAAGAATTTTCATTTCTAGAAATGTGATCTTTCATGAAAAAGTCTTTCCATACAAAATTGGCATTATGCCTACTGATCAAAACCTGCCAAATCCAATCATTTTACCTTATCCTCAACCAGCAGAGACTAATTTTGACTACCTTCTTGAAGCTCCTCTCCACCAACCTGAACCAGAAGTCAATATGGAACATACAATTGATGTTCAAACACAAAAAATTCTACTGAATCTTTCACAGAATCTTCGTAGACCATTCACTCAAGTCCACACTTGCCTAGGAGATCCACAAAGAGAAACGAGCACCAGCCTATTTGCTAGACTTCATTTGTCAACAAGCTTCTTCACTTCCTCATGCACAGAAATTGAACAAGGAAAAAGGTCCAACACTTTCAGGTAATGCTTCTACTCTTGATGCAACTCTCTCTTATGATAAATTGTCCCAAACACATAAAGCTTTTGTCACTTCAATCACAAAATACACAGAACCTAACACATATGCACAAGCTGTTAAATCCCCTGATTGGTGTAAGGCAATACAAGCTGAGATAGAAGCTTTATAGTTGAATGAAACATGGATTGTGCTTGAATTACCTCCTGGAAAAGAAGCTATATGGTGTAAATGGGTGTATAAAATAAAATACAATACGGATGGGACAGTTGAGAGGTATAAGGCATGACTAATAGCAAAATGGTATACACAACAAGATGGGCTAGAGATTATCGTGAAACTCTTTCCCCTGTAGTGAAATTAGTAACAGTTAGGGCATTACTTGCTGTTGCGGCTGCTAATGGATATGATTTGCATCAATTATATGTGAACAGTGTGTTTTTACATGGCGGTTTAGATGAGGAAGTTTATATGGAGCTTCCACCAGGTTATGCTAATGATGAAAATCCAAAGGTTTGCAAACTTCATAAGAGTTTATATGGATTAAAGCATGCCTCGAGACAATGGTATGCCAAGCTTTTAGATTTTATCATTCAGCAAGGTTTCAAACAGTTAAAAGCTGATTATAGCTTGTTTACAAGATCGGTAAAGAACTCTTTCGCAGCCATTCTGGTTTACGTAGATGATCTTATAGTGGCTAGAAATGATATGGAAATTATATACTCTCTCAAATCTTCCCTTCATGACAAATTCAAAATCAAGGACTTGGGTAACTTGAAGTATTTTCTTGTGTTGGAAGTGGCCAGATCAGAGAATGGAATTTACATTTGTCAAAGGAAGTATGCACTAGATATATTGGTTCATTCAGGATCCACTGGAGCAGCACCAAGCAAGATACATTTAGATCAGAATTGTAGGATCTCTAAGGACAAAGGTGAGCTGCTCAAAGACCCTTATATTTATAGGAGACTAGTTGGTAGACTACTTTATCTCACCATTATCAGACCATATTTGGCTTATTTAGTATAACTACTTAGCCCATTCATGCAATCTCTTAGAATCCCACACTTGAATATTGCTCATAGAGTGCCGAGATACATAAAGCAAGCTCCAGGTCTAGGATTGTTATATTCTTCACAATCAGACCTTCAACTTAAAGCCTATTGGGGGCATACCCAAATACACACAGGTCTGTGAGGAGATATTGCATTTTTCTTGGTTCTTCTTTGGTGTCTTGGAAGTCTAAAAAGCAAAATACCATCTCAAGGTCCTTAGCTGAGGCTGAGTACAGGGCAATGGCAAGTTCCTGCTGTGAACTAAGTTGGTTCAGATTTTTACTTCAAGATTTGATGGTGGATCATCCTCAAGCAGCCTTGTTGTTTTGTGATAACAAGGCTGCATTACACATAGCAGCAAATCCGATTTTTCATGAGCGGACTAAATACATAGAGCTTGGTTGCCACTTGATTCGTAATAAAATTCAAGAATGGAGTGTTGTTACTGAACATGTAAATAGTGGCTTACAAATAGCAGATATTCTAACTAAGGCATTGGGTTCAAATAGTTTTTACTCTCATTTGCACAAGATGGGAGCACAAAGAAAATCAGCAAGAGGGACCACAGGAGTTTACAAAAGGAAACGTCATTAGAGCATTATAGAGAGTCCACCTAATCCATTTTTTTGTTTCATTGTTTGTGCACAGGAGGGGATAATATTTTCTGTTTGTTTTTTGTTTGTTGTATAGCCTCCATCAACATATTTTGATTGCTTCTTTGTATATATATAGGACTCTGATGCATGTAAGATAAGAAGGGAAATGAATATATAGTTTTTCTCTCAATTCAGATTGTTCTTCTATTTCTTTTCTACATTATTCCATTGCTGAACTAATTAGGCCTTCAACTTGGGGAACACAAAGTACATAAAAAGTGATAAGATTGGGATGAAGATTAGCATTTTGTAACTGAATTTGAGCCTTTTTAGGCAATAAGAATGAGATTTTGTGACCCGTTAGAGCAAGGTCATTAGAGAGATGGAGAAATGTTGTTATGTGGCCGAAGGCAAACCATGGAAACATGGCTATGTGAAGCTTCGACTGCACCATTTTTCACCTTCCTTCTTGGTCAGGTTTTTTCTCATTATATGCATGGAATTTCATTATTGGAGAAATAATATGTTGGCTGAATTTTCGAGGGCGGTAGGTCACCACTAGAAATATTATAATGCGAATGTCGTGCTCTGAGAGTTTTAAGAAAAATTGAGATCAAATATTATTTATTTAAAATTTTGTATTTGACGTGGTATCATTTTTTTTCCATTAACATGTGAATAAATTGTTGGAATTTTGTATCGGAAATTGGTTGTGACCAA
>CAIGRH010231702.1:0-16779 GCA_903798295.1 Fraxinus nigra | reverse complement strand
TCAAGCAAACAATACAAAACCTCTTGATAAGTCCCCGAATTTGGATCACTCTCTTTTAAGCATCACACCGTTGAAAAGTTTAAACCCCTCTTCAACTCTCCCTCGTTTCCTGAGCCCCAAAATCAAGATATTAAACACTATTGTATCTAGCTCCACACCCTCCATGTAAACCTCATGCAAAACATCAAATTGCTTGGTTGACACTAGCAAATTCAACACAAAAACAAAGTTTTTCACACTTGGCCTGCTTCTGTAATTAGGCATTCGAAAAGGGTCTCAATGGCCAAGTTTATTCTCCCAGCCAAGTGCCCATAAATGTTGATCACATTGGGAAAAACTAATTGGAAAGCCTGCATTTCTTCTCAAGCTTGGTTCTTTGCGTGAGGGTTTCAATCCCTTCAAAGTTATTGGCGAGTGCCAGCTTGTTGATGACAGTTGTTTAAAGGGCTTCATTTGGTTTGTAGCCTTTGCAGTCTGAAATTTGAGTAAAGAGAGGGAATGTTAAATTTGGGTCTTTAAGTTTCCGAAGATCTTGATGACTTCAAAGGGGCTAAGCCACTGTTTGGTACATAATAAAATTTTCATTTTCATTCTTATTCTTCTACTCATTTTCAACCACACATTCTTCAATAAAATTATATTTTCCATCACATCAATAACTTTTCCTTCTTTTTCAATCACACATTCTTCATCAATCTACTGTCCAGAATACATTCTTCCAAAATAGTGTGGCTCAAACACACCCTTAACCCGTCTTTGTGGCTGAAAATATTGGAGTCTTGTCAAGATTATCAGGGTTTTGGAGTGATCTGGAGGAAGAAATTGATGGAAATGTGATGAAAAATTTAGTCTTTGGTGGCTAGTTGAGGAAAAGAGTGAAATTTGGAAGATTAATTGGTGGATTTTGGGTATATGAACAAGAAAGGATACCAAAACATTGTTTTTCTGACGAAAAGGTATCCACTCTTCCCGTCTAAACTTTCACCGTCCATAATACTTATCCCCTTTCAATGATTCTCAGCCATCAAATTTTACAGTCCAGGCTGCAGTAAACATTAGAAAATAAGACAATTTTTATTTCTCGAAAAGGTACACTATGAGAAGAGAAAGTCTACTTCTATGAACTAAATTAGACAATGTCTCAAAGCAAGAATTCCCATACACTTATCTGTCACAGAAGCAGCACATCTTAACTGCCCATTTTCAAATCATATATATATATATATAAAAGATCCTCCCATGCAATGTAGAGTATAACCACCCACTCTACTGGAGTTTAACTGAAGATTGTGCCATATGGAAATGGTGGTTGTTAGTGAGGTGTGATGAGAGTTAAACGCGAAACTTAACATTCCAAGCAACACTTGTATGTTAGACCAAGTATTTCTTGTTGGAATATAAATCCTTCGGAGAATAGAGAAGAGAACCAATAGAAATAGCAAACACCGGAAAATGGCTTGAGCAGATAATCGCTATCCTCAAAACTAAATATGCCTAGAAGAAGAACAAACACTTAAGCACTTGTGTTTTCTTCTTAGAACTTGAAGAACACTTGAAGATTGAATATGTATAGAAACTTCGATAAAGATTATTTCTATATGGAATGATCTCTTGAATTGATGAATTGATTGTGTTTAAGAATGAAATATATCTCTTATTTATAGATTATCGTTCATACACCACTAGAAGGTCTCAATGGATCATGAAAAGATGGATTTTTTCATGAAAAACCAAAAAAGGGACCAGAAATTTAAATCCCAACGGTCAAAAAATTGGCTTGGGCAATTGCCTGACCAAGTTTTTGGCCACTGGTGATCAATAACAAGGCTGCAATTGCCCAACCTTAAGCCTAGGGGATTGCCCATGCCAAAATTTTGACTCCTCTGTTTCTCCTTCTCATTTTGCTTCCGGTGGTTTCGTACAAGCTCGACACACCCATATATATATCATTCCAATACACTTATCATTATAAGTTTAAACAATAAATTACAGCATTACTCATGTGCACAACAAGCAGCAGATCATACCTAGACTCGTCATGTGCTTTATAAGACTTAAAAATGTAATTTTAATTCGTAAACGACCAATTTGATCTACATGACTTCTAGATAAATAGCAAGGAGTGATCTAATAATGGATAGAGATGGGAATCAGAAAAAAAGAGCAAAATCAATGGTTTCACGTATCTCAGACGCTCGGCACAGGCACGTTGGCCGCACCAGGAGATACATCTGGATAATGAAAAATCCCATCATCAGTACCTGTTATAATTCTTCATCTTCCTCTCTATATACACTTAATCCCGTTGAAATTTCTTCCTAGAAGTTTAATTAAAATAAATTAAACCCACTGTTCTTTTCTAATTTCCAAGATAAAGTGAACGCAATAAAAATATACAAAATGGTACACCAATACAGAAACACATATTTTCAAAAGAAATATAATACGAACATACATGACTCAGATGAGTAAGGCAACCAAAGCATCATATCCACGCCACTGATTTAGACCGCCTGCAGAAATAAATCTGGGCAATCAAATTGGCACAGAATCTGAAAGCCGTACTTTTTCCTCATGGTCATGAAATTCTAAATAATAATAATAAAATAGAAAGTAGTGTACAACATAGAAAGCAAGGTGTTAAAAATTCAGCAGATTATTTAGGAGAATTACGAATTGGCTTCGATTAGGGCTTTAAAATAGGACCAAGATGAAAAGCCTACTGGCTGGAATGTGGAGAGGAATATTTGGGGGTTTCTGATATGCGCCGACATGCCCTTTTTGTGTTCAATTTCCACGATCCTCTATTGCATTTGATGTTATAAGCGGGAAAACCTCGGTTGGCTGACAATTGTTCAACCCATAGTTTAGCTGTTTGAAACCATTTTGAAAAAAATAGAAAATAGAAATTTTGGAATAGTGATTGATGTAAAAATGTGTGGTGAAAAAGTGATAAATTTTTTTTATTTGTGTGTAATATTATTTTATTGAGAGAAAGTGTGGTTTAAATGAAGAATGAGAATGAGAATGATAAATTAATGGGTGTCAAACGAGGGCTTAGTATCTTTAGTTCGATCCAGGTTATAGAATTAGTCAAATTTAACAGTAGAAATTGATTTTAATAAAAATTAATAAAATATGTGATTGAGAAATTACGGGGCTTATGAGACGTGTGGTTTAAATTAATTGTTGACTTGTATTTAGATTAAAATTTGGATTTTGGCCCATTTTTGACATATTCTTTTAAAATATATTATTTTAAAACTCATTTACAACCACATATTTTTTCATAAAATAATATTTTCATCGCATCAATAATTTCTCCTTACTTTTTAATCACATATTTCTCATCATATCACTGTTTAAACTATATTATTTCATCAATAATATCCATCAAACACTCCATTAATTTCTACCAAACATGGGCTTAATTTCAACAACACATTTCATGGAATCCCGATTTTTTCAACAACACATTTTTATCAATTTTTATTAAAAATTACTAAAAATCTTATTTTAATCACCACCAAACATGAGTTGATATGTGACAAAAGGATCGAGTTGTTTATATGCTCGATCTATAGGTGATTTAAGCTCATTTTGTAGATGAATCGTGGATCAAATCGAGCTCATATTTTTTTCATGAGCTGAGCAGGTTCAACTCATGAATCGACTCGTCTGAGCTCGTCAGCACGAGCTGGCTAGTTTGGGCTCGTGGATTCGCACATTTTTTGTTTGTTTGGTTTTTTTTAAATGGCTTGTTTTAGGCTTATTTTGTTAATTATTTAAAATAAACAATCGACTCTTGTACGACTTGTCTCGTGAGATCCACGAGCCAATGGCCAGAATCACATACATGTTTTGGAAATGAGCCGACCACGACTCATCCCTAAGGCCAAGTCAAGCTCGGGTGTTTAAATGTCGACGAGCACAATATGATGTGGATAAAAAATATGATGTGGATAAAGTGCATCTTTGTTTAAATTAAATGTACGAATAACAAAATTCTTTGAAACAAAAACGGCTTATGGTCATTAACCACGTCCATGGGCCTGAATCTAACAAATTTATTCTCGGGTCACGAAAACTAAAATTTAATTCATGTATGCCTCGTAAATTGTTCAGCATATTTGGATAAATTAAATTTGGATAAAGTGCATCTTTGGATAAAGTACATTTAAACAAAGTAACGAGTGCTCAGTGACCATAATATGATGTGGATAAAAAATTTGATTATGTTTTAAATTGATAAATGACAATGTGTCATGTGACTAGTGATGGCAATGGGCTGAGCCGCACCGGCTTGGCCCGTATGCACACGAGCTCGGCTCGTGCTCGACGAGCACTCGTTACTTTGTGGGCGAGCTCGGCTCGGCCCGTGAGCTTCGGCTCGTGGGTCGAGCCGAGTTTCAGCTCGCGAGCTTATCAATTTTTTTTAAGACAAATCTTTTTAGAAAATAAAAAATAAACCTTCGAGTTGGACGAGCTCGGCTCATGGGCGAGCTCTCGCCAAAAAGCGAGCTAAGCGGCTCGGCTCGGATTTGGGCTCGCCTTTTGACGAGCCGCTTAATTCGATTCCTACCTCTGCATGTGACACTATGAAATTCATTATATAAAACTTGATGTACATGAAGCAAAATCCTTGTTTTAACACCAAAAGTCGCTATTTGGTGGGTATTAAAATCAAATTTTTATTAGATTTAAAAAAAAAATTGATGAAATGTGTGATTAAAAAGTTGTAAATCGTCTAAAATGTATAATTAAAATTAATTGTTGATTTTAACTTCCATCAAACACGGGATGGGGGATCACTGCCTAGTGTCTAGGCCCGTCAAACCCAAGTTGAATTTGATCACCTTTTGCTCTCATTCTTGTATGCTGTGCGTACATAACAATGTAAATAGGGGTGTCCATAATGGACAAATGAATTTTGCTATGGGGTGTCCACAATAAGGGCAAACACTTGCCCATTATTTCATTCATTGTGCCAATAGCATTTCCCGTGCCTCCGATTATGTCTAGTGTCCCATTTTCCCTACGTGATTCGCACTCATATCGTTCTTGGAGGGCAAGCAACAACACACAATAAAATCACGCTTTAACTTCAAATTGGATAGACAGCCAACGGTACAGTACCTCAAGAGGCAATCCCTCATTTCCCTAAAAATTCAGTAATTCCACTAAAAAACGCCATTTTCATTAACTGCACAAAATTCAGTTCAGATTCAGAGGAATGGAGAACAACGGCAGCGAAACCCCTCCCTCCGAGCCCATGCAATCCCTCTCCATTTCCCCTGAACCCTCCTCACAGTAATTCCCATCTCTCTCTCTGTATGGTTTTTGTTGAATTTTATTTTGAACTGTTGAAAACGATGACATGTGTATCTTTTTTCGGTATTTTAAAAAAAAAATTAGGAATGAAGTTCATAATAGATATTGAATTGTTGAATGGAATATAGGATGAGCTTGGACGAAAGGTTTGAGATAATAAGGAGCATTGGCGAAGAATGTATACAAGAGGATGAGTTAAGGAGACTCTTGGCCAACAAGCCACAGCCCATTTGCTATGATGGATTCGAACCGTCTGGCCGGATGCACATTGCGCAGGTCTCTTGACTCTCTCTTCTAATTTTGGCTGAAAATTTCATAATTCTTTGAGTCATTGGTTAGTTCAATTAGTTTTCCCAATATGCTAGGTTTTTTTTTTTTTTGGTAGAATCGGGGACAGTGGTGAATTCTGTTGGTAGGCTGCATCACACTCAAATTAAGTTTTGTGAAATTAGACGTGCTGTCATGTTTTTGTGAACTGCTTTGCTTTTTTGTTCTGATAAAGTTCTTTGATTTTATTTATTATTGTATGGTGTGGGAGAGTCCGAAAATGTGATGATCATGGTTACTCAATCATGTCAATTTGTCTTAGTTTGACCTTGGGTGATATGCTATTTTGATTTTAAATTAAAATATAATCTTTTTTTACATATAAATTAATGAATAGAATTTTACTTCCATGTTTAATTGTTATGGTAATGGTCTTATTATTTCATGTACATTTTTAAAAATCCTGTAACTTAGAGTAATATATTATGGCACGATGTGATTCAATGAAATCATATGATAAGTAAGCTGTTAGTGCAATTTAATAGGAGAGATGAATATATTGTGTTTAATATTTGTATCCCATATTTCAAATGATGATTTTTTACTTTTTTTCCCCAAATAACTATGAGAAGACATTCTGTAGTTGTTCCAGAGGAAAGGTCTATGTATACACTCTTTGAATGAACTCTTATTGGGTCAGTTATGTTTGCTGAGCAGGGAGTTATGAAAGCAATTAATGTCAACAAACTGACTTCTGCTGGCTGCAAAGTTAAAATTTGGATCGCAGATTGGTTTGCACAGCTAAATAACAAAATGGGGGGTGATTTGAAGAAAATCCAAGTTATAGGACAGTATCTGATTGAGATATGGAAAGCTGTAGGGATGAATCTAGAAGGAGGTCAGGTAGAATTTCTTTGGTCGTCTGAAGAGATCAACACCAGGGCTCACGAGTACTGGCCTCTTGTAATGGACATTGCTAGGAGGAACAAACTTCCTAGGATATTGAGGTAATACATTTATTTACAGTTTTTCCTTATTGAATCTGCAACCTTTGAGAATATAAGGCATTACATTTTTTTTCTCTTTTCTTTTGTGGTCTAATTAGGTGTTGTCAAATTATGGGTCGCTCCGAGCAGGATGAATTATCAGCAGCCCAGATTTTCTACCCGTGCATGCAGTGTGCTGATGTATTTTTTCTTAAGGTGACTTTTGGTTTAAGCGATGAACATCGTTGAAATACTTTTGCTATTGTTCAATTCGTGGGCATTCAGTTTTCAAACGAACGCTTCGTGAGAAGTGCATCTTATGTGGTTTTGCAATTATGAGTTGTTTCCTTCTAAGAGCTTCATTGAGTAGTTGTAGAGTCTATTGAACTCTATGTCTTCTTGGTAGCATGTTGTATGTCTTTCTCAAGTGCACTTCGAATTTCTTGTTTGGTTTGACCATGTGATAGCATTATCTTTCAGTATTGTTGATAGCTAATTAATATGATGTGTGGTATTATATCAGTATGTATGATGTATGCAATCTGTACCACTCTCAGTAAGATTGCTCACTTTATTTTTTTGATAGGTAAGACCGCTCACTTCATGTAGGGTTTCTTCCCTTTAATTCATGCACTTTGGACAATAAATATTTATGAGTAATGAATTTTTACTTAATTGGGCCATCAGAACAATATCTTATTTGGTCCTTATGAGATTGTGTTGTCTTTATATGCATTATGGTGTGATTGTCCTCTTAACCTTCTTCATAGAGAGAAATATTTTGGCTGAATACAATTGTCTTAATTAAATGTGAATTGGACTTCACAAATATGATTTACCAAACAGGCCGACATCTGTCAGTTGGGCACGGACCAGCGCAAAGTGAATGTACTTGCAAGAGAGTACTGTGATGACATAAAGAGAAAAAACAAGCCCATAATATTGTCCCACCGTAAGCATCCTCTAGACTTCAAACTGCATGTACCGGTTGACATTTTTACGCAGTTAATATTCACTGTTATTTTGCATACAGATATGCTCCCTGGTTTGCAGGAAGGTCAAGAAAAGATGTCAAAGAGTGATCCGTCATCTTCCATATACATGGAGGATGAAGAGGTATTACCTCATCCGGGAAAGGGAATGATCTATAAATTGTAAAATTTGTTCATTTGAGTGCTGATTATCTGAGCTTCGTCTTCATTTTTTAGCTATGTTCATCTGGATTTGTAGTTTTATTGCTTTCGTCAATAATAATTATATGTCCACAGGCTGAAGTGAACGTGAAGATAAAGAAAGCATTCTGCCCTCCAAACGTGGTAGAAAAGAATCCATGCCTTGAGTACGTCAAGTATATTATTTTCCCATGGTTTAATGAGTTCAAAGTTGAACGAAATTCAGATAATGGAGGTGACAAGTGAGTTACTCTTATTTCTACTGATCTTGTAAAATACCGTCTATTTCCTCTGTTTTATTTATGTGGTTGTGTTTGACCTGTAAAATTCTGGTTGTTTAAGATACTTTTCATTTTTATTCACAAGCAAGATGGTCTCAATGAAAAAATTGCTCCATCATCATTTTTAATGTTTCTCTGCATGATATACTACTGTGTGTTGTGTTGGTCATACTACTTAATGGCATTCTTTTTAGGCTGTGTTTTTAATATATTTGCTATTTATTATCTCAGGACCTTCAAGAGTTTTGAGGAACTAGCATCTGATTATGTAAGTGGGGAATTGCATCCTGGGGACCTCAAACCCGCTCTAGCTAAGGCACTTAACCAGATACTACAGGTATTTGATATAATCATGTCTGAACTACTGAATTCTAGTCATGTTTAGGTTTTGTTTTCCATGATTGAAATTTTTTATTCCAATATCAAGAATTAGGGGGTTATATTCATCGACATACTAATATAGGATTACAATATGCATTTCTAATGTACACTCATATTGTGATGGAATTTCTTGATCACGTATATACCCTGTTATAGAATATATATTTGGCGACGACTTTGTCTTAGTATAAAATTGTTATATTTGATATCAGAAGTTCTATTCTTTTGTGCAATCACTTGTGTCATTTGTTTCTTTTAAAGATACACATGCTTTGTTTGCTATGTCATGATACTGAAGCAAGCATTCACAATTGGTAATTTGTTCCCAAAACAAAAGGAAAATAGTTGGATGATTTTTTCTTTACCATGGAAACCAACTGTTACGAGAAAAAAATTAATGAACAAAATAATAATGTTGGTACAATCACTTGATATCAGTAAGCACAAAAAAGTAAGAACTTCAGGTCCCCTGTCATATTTTTAATTGACTGTTTGAGGAATGAATAGTTTCCTCCAAATGTATTGAAATGATTCATTAAATTTGTACAACTCCTCCACTCTCTCCTTTTTTTAAAAAAAATAAAAAATTCTTCCTATATCTAGTTCTTTCAGGAGACTTGTAATAAATAAGTCTATAATTTTCAAGAAGTGCGGCCATGTTGGCCTGCCAAGTATTAGCGACCTTATCCATGTTAGAAGAGACTTTACTCATATTTTGTCGTCGTAATTTGATTCACACACACCAAAACACCCGCTTGAGCGCACACACACCAAAAACCCACTTGAGCATGTTCTACTCACTCGAATCCTGCTGTTATATAAATTTTAGTTGTTTACAAGTGTCGAGTAGTTTCATATCACATGTCCCCTTTTTGCACCTACCTCAACCCCAAGCGCACTTTAGATTTTGGTGCACATATCATGATCTGCACCGTATGTGTTGCAATGATGATATCATGATGTGATGGTGATATGTTTTACCTCATGTACATGTGCCTTTTTTCACGGCTTGAAGTCTAAGCCCCCGTTTGGCCCCCATTATTTGATGTTATAATTTTTGGAATAAGTTTTTTTTTTGGAGAATATGTGATTGAAAAAGAATGCAAAGTTGTTGGTTTATGTGTAAGATTATTTTATTGGAGAATGTATGGTTAAAAAGAAGAGAGAAAAATGTATTATAAATTTAATGAGGGCCAAATGGACCCAAATATTGTAATTGTACTTATTTATTCATATTTTGTGAACATGTGGCAGTTTGCATTGCATGCGACGTCACATATCTGTTTTCTTTCTTTTATCTTGTTTTCGCGTTTGTGAGAGGAATAAACCAACTAGTAGAAAACTTCAAAAACTATGATAGGTTCCTGAAGCCTTGATTCACTTCACTGTCGTCCAACTTTGAGATGATGATGCATCTAACCATTTGATCGCAAGCTTCTTTTGATTGAAATGATTAAAGTTGGGATTCGATTGTAAACTCTTAATCTTCAGATTTTTAGAAGTTGAATATGTAGTACTTTTGCTGACTGACGTCTATCTATTCGATACACAAAGCTAGGATTTCTTGGACCCCTTCTATGTATGCAGAGGAATATTTCTTCTCTATCAATTGTCTCTGATTAATTCATTTTGTCTTCCCTGTGCAGCCTGTAAGAGATCATTTCAAGACTGACCCAAAGGCTAAAGAGTTAGTGAAACGGGTGAAGGTATGTATTTTTCAAGAATTGACAGAAAATGGACTGCACGCACACAACCTTAAAGGATTAGCTGAAACTATTATTTTGTTAAAAGCTTGCACTTGCTTACTAAACTATGTTTGTTTAGGCTTGTAGGCAATTTAGCCCTAGTACTTGTGCATATATTTTCATGTCCCTCCCTATCATTGATGCCCTCGATGTTTTTGTATCATCCAGAGCTACAAGGTAACCAGATGATATGGTGTGGAATCAAACAAGATGATATATGAGGAGTGCACTTTCGAGATGCTAGTGCATCGTGTCCTTCTATTGAAGTTAAAAAGATTATGAAAAACGTTTTATACCCTTTGATATTCTTCATGTTATTTCCAGCTATTTTATTTCTTGGATTCTGTTATTTGATAACGGAATATTTTCTGTATTATGAATTTTAATTTTTATATCAGAATAAAATGCTATTTTTCTTACCATCCAATTCTTCACGTCAGTTGAGTTCTCTTGAGCACTATTTTCCTTGCACCATATGCACACTTGGATCAGTCGTGTCCGTTGCTAAGACAGTTGGGACTTACAAAACTTGTATGTTATGATATTTTTGAAAATGCATTTTTGAAAATAAGGTTAAACTTATAACATAAAATTCAAAATGCATATTTGACATTTTATGCGTTTTGAATGAATACTGTGAATGTGAAAAATAATGGTTTAAATAAAATTTTGAAAAAATGAATCGTAAATGTGAAGAGTTTAAACAGTAAATAATCTCTTACTCAATCCATCGAGTAAGTGGAAGATTCATTAAACTTTGGAACGTTATGCTGTCATAATGTGATGTGTTTTCAATGCTAATAAAAAGTAACACATGCAATAATATTTATTACTCCATTCATCCCAATTATATATGTTTGTTTCGTTTTATTTATTATAGTTTGCTAACTTATTTTATTAATTTTTTTTAATTTTTCTGTTGTAACAAAAAAAAATAATACCCATGCTTTAAAAATGTACATATTATTTGATAATATATAGATGTAATTTTTTTTTTTCAATTTTACTGAATAATCAAATTTCATGAAATAAAATGTCATAAAATAATTTCTCAAATTTTGAAGCCAAACGTTTTTTCTATTTTTCTGTCTTGGGAAATAATTTTTCAGAATGATAAATCAAATGCGTTTTTATCAATCTTAAAATAGATTATTAAAACAAAACGTGAAAATAAACTTGAAACTAAAAATTGAAATACAAATCAAACGAGCCCTTATATATATACGATGTTGATAAGCCCCCAAAATTGTTGTAGGCGAAAGAAATTTGTTCTTAAAATAGATTTCTTGAATTAACTAATAGGTTGTCTCTCTCGAAATAAAAATGTCATGCTTGGAAGAACTTTGAAACCTCTTCCTCTTGGATATGTATAGCAAAGATTCTACAAAATAGTAGCATTTGAGTGAGTAATGCTATTCATCATTACTGATATTAAACATCACTTTAAATGATAATTACATTCGAGCGGATCGCATTTAGACCACCCTGCCAATTCATGATTCCAAGTCAATCTTTTGAATGATTCTGAGGCATTCTAGGATCCAGTGGAGGATAATCTTGCTAGAAACAATTACTACTTGTTTAGCAGAGATTTTATTGGACTTTGATAATTGTACAGGGTCACATGGGCTCTATATTAGCATGCACGCCACTTGGCGCCCCTAGGCACCGCTCGATTTTCTCGAGTGAAAAAACAATTTTTTCATGGAATGTGATTAAGGGTGTGTTTGAGCCACGTTATTTTGAAAAAATGTATTATAGAATAGTAGATTGATGCTGAATATGTGATTGAAAAAGAAGGAAAATTTATTGATGTGATAGAAAATATTATTTTATTGAAAAATATGTGGTTGAAAATGAATAGAAAAATGAAAATGAAAATTTTAATGTGTACCAAACAGGGGCTAAATGTACGAGTATAAAATCCACTTTATTGATTTTGCAATCATGCTACACAAACAGACTCAACAATAGAATTTAAAAACAGGCTNATGGGCTCTATATTAGCATGCACGCCACTTGGCGCCCCTAGGCACCGCTCGATTTTCTCGAGTGAAAAAACAATTTTTTCATGGAATGTGATTAAGGGTGTGTTTGAGCCACGTTATTTTGAAAAAATGTATTATAGAATAGTAGATTGATGCTGAATATGTGATTGAAAAAGAAGGAAAATTTATTGATGTGATAGAAAATATTATTTTATTGAAAAATATGTGGTTGAAAATGAATAGAAAAATGAAAATGAAAATTTTAATGTGTACCAAACGAGAGCTAAAAACGGAGAAAATTACGAGTCCATGGAATGTGTGGTTGATCATTGGAGAAAATAAATTTCAAAGAATCTCTCCGAAAAAGGCTCTCACTATATGGTAGGCTTCCTAAATTAAAAGATTCTCAACTAATCGGTAGATATATGAAAATAGTTTTTTTCTTTTAAAATATATCCCTAAAATATAGAAATATTTTTTTTCTTTGAAAAAAATGATTCGACGACATCAACAATTGAAATCTCTAAAAATTATGAATCGACATTGCAGTAGTTCGAAGAAACGTTGAAAGTACGTTTGTGACTTATGTTGTTGGGATGTAATTTCTTCTACCATATGATCACATGTTATCATTTGTGATCGTGAAATAGCCATTTGACGAGAAGAAATTGTAAATTTGACTCATTTTATATCGTATAATTATGACCAATTCATTTGGTATGAGTTTATTTGAGATGTGACAAATTATTGTGACTGACTTTGCTATTTTTGTAGAATTGTGACAATTATTCGTGTAGATAAATGGTTGTCAGATGCTATCACCGTGACATTTAACGGGATGTTTAACAACATAAAAGTATGGTTGAGAGAGAGAGAGAGAGAGAGAGAGAGAGAGAGCATATGGTTTAGGAAATTAACAATCCGATTAAAGTTTTTTATATTTTTGTTAATCATCCTATTTGTCTACCATTTTATTAAATATTATTTTCTACGGTAAACAATCTCCACCACATATTCACTCAATAAAATATTATACACACAAATCAATAAAGTTACTTTAAATTTCAACCACACATTTTCAAAAAAAATATTATTCATTACATCATTCTTCTCTTAATAATGAGAGAAACACGCCCTTAATTTGTCATTAAAAAATCTTTTATTTTATTTATGGTATGTTTGAGCCACGTTATTTTGGAAGAATATATTTTGAAATATTACGTCGACGGAGAATGTGTGGTTGAAAAAGAATGATAATTTATTGATTTAATGAAAAATATTATTTTATTAAAAATTCGTGATTGAAAATTAGTAAAATAGAAATTTGAAGTTTTTATTCTAAGAGCAAAGGGGACCAGCGACAAGGTTTTCTTCCTCGGTATTACGCTAAAAAATTGGGGGAGAAGCAAAAAGGTAGGCATATTCATCACCGCCGGCACTCATTTATCTCGTGTTGCATTGATTTTTACTCAACTTATTCATCAACAAAATTGGAAGGTAGTATAAGATTTTATTACTGTAAAAACGGGCTTATATGTTGAGTCGCACTCGATCTGATTATTGATTATTGTGAATGATTGAATTTTAACTCAACTCCTTATAATATATTTATTTTTCGAAATTATTGTTTCTTGGTAATCTTCCTCTAGTAACAGTGATTTTTTCGATAATATTTTCTTGAATTCTTGATGCTGTTGATTCTCGTTTTTTCCTTTCCTTTAAACTGGCCGCGCTCAAGTGTAATAGGTGAAATACATAGGACTAAAATCCTGCGGGGGAAGTTGCCCCCGTTAGACCACAGGTGGCTCCGCCCCCAAGAAACAGTTTTTTTTTTATTTTTTTATTTTTTGCAATTTCACATTGTTTTGCATTTTCTGACTATTGTTTGTCGTTACTCGTTTGGGAATTTCTCCGTTTTCATGGAGAGTGCATGCAATAATGATCTATCTGATGAAAATGGTTACTTTTTAGTGATAAAATTAATTTTTTGGAATATTTTGTAGGCTGAAGTTGCTTTGATTCGATATTGCTCCTGAAGTTCCAGTCTGAAGTTCTGCTGACAAAAAGCAGAGATGGGTGAGAGAAAAGTGTTGAACAAATACTACCCGCCAGACTTCGATCCGGCGAAGATTCCACGGCGGCGGCAGCCGAAGAACCAACAAATTAAGGTTCGCATGATGCTCCCCATGAGCATCCGCTGTGGCACCTGTGGGAATTACATCTATAAGGGTACCAAATTTAATTCCCGCAAGGAAGATGTAATCGGAGAGGTACATGCAAATACATAAATATTACTTCTATGGAGGTTTAATTGATTGTTTTGAATAATGAGTTGTTTGATTTGATTTTTAGTCATAGGTATTGCTTAGAATTTTGTCTTGGGTCTCTGGTCCTCAAATTTTATGGTTTTAATATTTGATATTTATATTTTGAAGTCCCTGAGGATCTGGAAGTTTGGGGTTCTATTTAATTGATATATACCTAGCCGATGTTTTGGTAGTTGGTACCGATTCAAATTCAAATTTTAATACAAGTCAAAGTCAACTATCAATTTTAACTACATATATTTTATGGGTCTCACAACTTTTCAACCACACATTTCATCAACTTTTATCAAAATCTACTAAAAATCTGATTTTAATCCCACCAAACAATGGCCGAATGACCTGAATTGGTTTTCTTTTGATACTGGTTGAAGGTAGTAAGTCTGATTTTGATTAGTTGGTTTGTGTGGCCTTTGGAACATTTAAAATTAATTTAATCATTTGGGATCTAAGGGGTTTTGTTAGGTTTTATTTTAAGAAATGAGCAGTGGTTATGCTTTTGTGTTACTGGTTTCTGAGGTCTCTATAAAGGACGCAATTCTTGTATCATTTAGATTTATTTGTTAATGGGTTGTTATTCTATTTCTGTTATGAGTTATGGATGGTGCTTGAGATCTTGTATTATTTGATTTCGGGGACTTTGAACAGATAGAATTTTGATTTCAATTTTGTAGTATTGCTAGCTTAACCCAGTTTCTCAAATCCAAAATAATTTTGTTTGCCATTTTCTTCCATTAATGAACATGGAAATGAGTCTGAATCCTCAATTTGTTCTACCAGATAGATTGTAGAACAGTAGAAGCTTCCATATTTTGGAAGATTGGAATCTTTATAATGATCAATAATCATCATTGTACCGTGGCTACGAACAATAAGCATACTCTTAATTGATTTCTGCTAATGACTTCATTATTTAACTCTATTTTGCATGTTACATTTATTTGCAGACCTATCTCGGAATCCAAATTTTTAGGTTCTATTTCAAATGTACTAAATGCTCGGCTGAAATTACATTCAAGACGGATCCACAGAATTCTGATTATATTGTTGAGTCTGGTGCATCTAGAAATTATGAACCTTGGCGTGCAGAGGATGAGGTGAATAATTATTTTTATTATTATCCGAGTGCCCTTCATACTTATGTAAAGCCTTTTTTATTTTTCACATACATAGGTTTCATCAATTGTTATTTCCTTCTTGATAGGTAATAGACGAAGAGAAAAAGAAAAGGAACGCTGAAGAGATGGGAGATGCCATGAAATCGCTGGAGAATAGAACTTTGGACTCAAAGAGAGAAATGGATATCCTAGCTGCTTTAGATGAAATGAAGTCTATGAAGGTGATCACTTGGTCAAGTGATGTGCTCATATATTGGTTTCTAATCACTTCTTGTATATCCTGCTTTCCCTTTTCGAATGTCATTTTAGCTCATATTATTTTTTCTTTCTTCTTTCAGTCGAGACATGCAACTGTGAGCGTAGATGCAATGCTTGAAACTTTGCAACGCTCAAATGAGGCAAAGGTGAGATGCTAATGCTAATGCTAGTTTAGTATAGAATATGTGCTCTCTCTCTCTCAAGCTTTGTGTTTTTGCTTAGGGAGCTGGGAGATATTTCATTATTACTTATCGGTCATTTGAACTAAGACTTCTGAGTATTTATGTCACGGTTCTATTTTGTTTAACTTACTGCATTGATGGATGCTAGTGTGGTGGTTATATGGCTGCCCTCAGAGTGATGGTAGAAAATACAAAAAATGGCTGGTCTGTTCACGAGACTTCTTTCTGGGTGCTGATTCCTTCACATTAGTCAGTTAACTGGGTAAAGTTAGCAATACTAAAGTGATTTTGGAGTATTTTTCTTAATAGGATCTAACAACGGTTAAAACAAAGTAAACCTATGTTAGGATCATAACAGGAAAAAAGGAATGAGAAACCTAATTTTATAAAGCAAATTTTTGTTATTACAATTTCAAAATTATGCAGGAGTTGATCCATAACAAAATTAGAAGCGGTTGTCTTGGTTATCGATTTATCGTTAATTATTAATGTGAAGAATTTTTTTTTCCTTCAATTTTTATTGGAACTTTGACTAGCAAAAATGTGACCTTTCTTTATTGTTGTACGGACTACTCCATACCTTGTGTCTTATTATAATTTGGATTTCTGTTCTGCTAGGAAAGGAAGTTGGAAGAAGAGGATGCAGCTCTTATAAAGGGTGTGTTCAAGGTGAGCAGTTGTTGTCAAATTCTTATCATTATTGTTTGTAGTATTATTATTACTTTGTTTCTCTGTGTATTTGTTCA
>CAIGRH010231684.1:0-11254 GCA_903798295.1 Fraxinus nigra | reverse complement strand
TTTAATTTTATAGTATGACTGTGTTGATAATTAAATTTCATTTGATTGTTGAATATTTTATCTATATTTCTTGACAGGATCGTATACACATTTTCGTGACTTTAATGATTTAATAATCAATGAGTAAGATCAATTTGATTGGTCAAATATTTTCGATGTATTGGGACCTTGAGAATAAGTGGGGTAGAGAGCATGAATTTGTGTCGGGGACGTTGCCTTAAAAAACTTGTAGTTACTAGAGTGTTTTGTTGTTGACGATTGTCCTTATCACAATAATTGTTAAAGCTAATGCAAGACACTTGGGGTGTATTGAATGATCAAATGTCGAGTTTAATTTTATAGTATGACTGTGTTGATAATTAAATTTCATTTGATCGTTGAATATTTTATCTATATTTCTTGACAGGATCGGATACATCTTTTCGTGACTTTAATGGTTATTTGATAATCAATGAGTAAAATCAATTTGATTGGTCAAATATTTTCGATGTATTGGGACCTTGAGAATAAGTGGAGTAGAGAGAATGAATTCATGTCGGGGACGTTGCCTTAAAAAACTTGTAGAGTTACTAAAGTGTTTTGTTGTTGATGATAAGATTTGAATTTAGTGTTTAGCGACGATTAAACTTCAACATATGTTATTAACTTTGAGGGGTTACTTAATTGGTCAAGCCTTGAGTTTGCTCCTCAATGGTCACCAATTCAAATCTCCGCAGGACCACTGAGGTGAATATCCGACCGTAAACTTCAGGGTCTCGCGAGATTAGTCGAGGTGCGCTCAAGCTGGTCCGGACATCCACGGTTATAAAAAAATAAAAAATAAAAAACATATGTTATTGGTTCATAGGATTTTTACAAAGAATGGTATCTAAGTTATTCAGAATAAATAGAGGGGCAAAACAGTCATTTGTATTTGTACATAATTATCGAATCTCGGACGGGATACAATACATATGAAGAAGGTGAAAGTCAGATGGAAATGTTATAATTTTTTTAGTTTACGTGATCTTATATATTTCGGAAGTGCAATCTTTTGTTTTCAGTGAAAAAACAAAGACTCGTAATTAGATTGAATTATCTAGGGTCCACTAGATATGATATAATTATTGGATGCTCCTAAAACAAATCTTTACTTGAGAAAAATAGAACAACAATTTTTCAGAATAAATAATACATAAAATATATAAATCAATGCCTCTTTTAAGTTTTTAATCCAATTGACAGAACACAGAATTAGGAGAGAAATTGGAAATATCTCAATTCATTCAAATGACGGTAGAGCAGGTTGCAGAAATGGTGAGAAAACGTTAGATTGCAAATTTATTTCTAAGTGGACTTCTCAATATTTCCCCATGCCTGCGTTCGGTGCGTGAGTTTGCGTCTCGTGCACACGAAATGCACATTCTCTTTGTTTGTAAATATTTGTTGGTTATGGAAAGTTGAGATTTTCTTGTTTTTAGCCTAAATTCTGAGCTCAAGCCCTAATTACGAACTCAAAGAATCAATCCTTGTCATGGCTAAAGGCTCCATTTCTCTGCACTAAGTATTGTGATGGGAATGCATGTTCCCAACGAAAGATTTCTTGAAGGAAAACTTTTCCTACAAATGTCATTAGATGGTATGTGTTCACTACTTTCTTCTGGCCAAGCCTGGATGCACGACTTATAACTTGCTTTTATGAATATAGGTGTTAAGATTTGAACTTCTACTTTAAAAGGTTAAAATTACTAATAGGAGTAACTCAAACCCTATTTTTGTCTTTTTTTGATATGGGATTTCTCCCAGTTTGTTTTTTGTTTCTTTGGGAACCATCTCTTGGATAAAGACAGAGCAAGAGTAAAAAAAAAAAGGGTTGTGATTCAAATCCAATCTAGTACTCTGTATGTAAAATTACCCCCTTAGGAGAAAATAGATACGAAAGATACAAAAGTAGTCTTGTATCATACCTAGGTCAATATCGGCAAAGCATCTCTGAACAAGGTTAAGATAGTGGTTCGTTTGAGCAAACCAATCTTGAAATTCGCATGTTCATTTTTTCAGTCTTAATTAGATCGAATCGTTCGTTAGAGTTCAATGGACTCTGATATTATATTAAGATTTGAGTTTCATCTTAAAAGCTTAAATTTATTAAGAAGAATACCTTATATGTTAGTCTATATTTTCATCTTTATTCGATATGAAATTTATGTGTCAACAATAGGTTCCATACCAGATCTAGTAGAAATATATTCATGAAACCCCGATTAAGTTTATACACTCAGAACAACACTTTGTTGAGGCAAACATTATCTTTACTTTACTATGTGAATCAGAATAACTTAATCCAGGTCTGCCTTTGCTTCTGATCTAGCTTTCCTTGCATCGTGAAAACTTGATTTCCATCCACCCAAATGAAAATTGCAAGCAGTCGGTCTTTTATTAATTCTAGTGGCCGAAAGACTTGTATGTGACGAAATTTTAGTCAAGCAGTCGACCCTCGGGGCGGGAGGATTTAGGGCCTGTTAGCGTGCTATCAAAACGAAGGTTTTATCATTGCGTAGACAAAAACATTTTGACGTGCGAATTATGTGCAATTCAAGAATCAGTTCTGAACGGGGGCAATATCATAAGAAATTGCACTAGTTTAACATGCCATGAACAAGCAATATAACCAGACATAGTCGATTCTTTTGCATCCAACTTGCTTAAAATTAAAGCCTCACAAACTAATAAATCCTCATATGATAGTCCTTTGAACAACTTAAATTAGACAAGCTTAAATGAAGTCGGACATTGTTGCAACCACAAAAAAAAAAAAAAATTCAAACGGCGAGTATCTAAAATTCAATCGCATGGGAGACGCACCAAACCAAAATGTTTCCACATATAATCACCTACATTAGGTCCCAAGTATCATTATTTATTTATGAAGAAATGATGATGCAATGCCCATCATAACGAGGATACAAAACAAGAATTAGCTAAAAATGGAGAGACATTTCTAAGTAAAACCTAGTTGTGATCGAAGTCATTAAAATGTCTTTAAAAGGTACCAGAATTCATTTTCTTTGTTCTTAGACAGCGAAGTGGTGCTAATACTCCTCCAGCTAATCCCCTTATCTTTTTCTCCTCGATGTTCTTACAGCTTGAAGAATTACTGTGTGACTGACCAGTGGTCTTCTTCCCCTTTTGGCAAGCCATGGGAGCAAAGTTTTCACCTAAACCGCGGTTTGTGTTAATTTCCACCACATCCCCGGAACTATGAGAATCCCCTTGTGCCACCCCAAAGTAGATCTTCCTCTCAGATCTTATCCACTTCGAAACACTTGATTAGAACTTCCTAGTTGCTGCAGCATCATAGTCCTTTCATAGAAAATTACTGTGCTTTATATTGAGAATATTGTTAGATCACAAGTCTGAAAATAAAAGATTTTAATTTTCTTGTGATAACATGCATAACCAAAATAAATACAGCTAATTTAATGACAACAATTTTTTTTTTTTTTTTTCGCAATGTGCTTACATCAACTAATAAAATAAAAAACAATATTCTATAATCAACAACAATGGGTACAATGTTCTTCGCTAGATACCACTAGAGTCTCATCAAATCATCAATAGTTCTTGGCATACAACTAATAAATCATCGAAAAGACATAAATAATTTAACCAAGCACAACTATCTCAAGAATAAAATTCTTGGAGTACTACTAAAAATCATTAAGGCAAAGAAAAAAAAAACCATACCAAAATTCGCCACTGTTTAGTTAACAATTCCTCAAATATGAATTGTTGGATCTTGATCTTAACTGTTTGATCGGTTGAAGAACAATGAGTTGTGAACTTATTGTTCGAATTTCGCGATGATTGGACATGGAGCTGAGATATCAGTGTTTTTGAGAGATTGCGCCAACTTCTGTGCTTGCACAATTTCTGCACACTTTCTCCTCACTTTCTTTGTTATAGAGGCTGAATTCTGTCACTAGCACGTCACCTGCACATCTTTTCTCTTTATATGCCTACATTAAGTTTGGGCAAATGGGCAAATCCAGTCTTTTATCATTTTTTTCTCTCTTCTCTACTAGCATCATCAGCAGGAGTACTTTTTTTTCTTTATTATATTTAAGGAGTTCAGTTATTAGGCATGTTTTCCCATGGATCACTATTGCCTCTTACTAGCACGCGGATTAATTTATTTTTCGTTATTACAAACTGAAAGGTCTCTTCTCATTGAACTATGTAAGGCAAGAGTTCCTATCATATTTCTGTGATCTTCACTCTTTCGTATCGTACATAATGTTACTTGAGGAGCTTGATGGCTCCACCATATCAGAAGAATCAAAAATAAAAATTGCAATAAGGTGCTCCTTTATTATTTCTAGAGGCTGAATGTACTGGCTAAATATCAGTACTTTTCATTGTTGGCAATACTGAGGCAGACAAGCTCCATGATAAATCTTGTTTTCACACCTTTATTAGGATGAAATCAAGAGGCCTCCAAAGCATCCTGGTCAATTTCAAACTGTTCTATTTCTTCTGAATGGAAGCGTAAGGTACGGATGCACATGGATCAATGCTAACTTGTTTTCAAATTCAAAAGTGCTTGGTGATCCTTCTATCCTGTCAATTAGACTCTTCTCCAACGTTGAAGGTCTCAGAAGGATACACAATCTCTCAAACCAGGAAGACTGCTGAAGAATGGTGCCTATGTACATGAACTAATAGTGCTATTGTAGATTTAAGTTTCTCTATAGAAGGATAGTCAAATAGGTCTGCAGTGTAAGTAGAGCGAAGTCCTTTCACTTTCTTCCCCCTTTAAGTGGTTATCTCTGCAAATTAACCCTCTTTTCCAACTATATCAGCAATTTCTGGTCTCACTGGGCGCAATGTGTTGCAGAATTTGCCAAAGTTGTTCCAGAAAGGAGTCGCAGAAAAATGATTTTTCTGTGAGTTTTGGGAGGGTATTGCAAATGCCACTTTGATCATTGCTAGGAGTGTGTCCTTCGTCAAGAATAACCAATTGAGGTTTTTGAAGAAGTATCTTTTTCAGAGTCTCAGACTTTGCATCATTGTTGATTTATCTTCACATTTTTTCTTTCCATTTTATAGAGTCCATCCTTGTAGTTAGGTTAAATAAAACACCTTTAGATATTCTTCCTCCCTTTCCCCTTTCACAAGCTCTTCTCCAACCAGCTTTTCAAAAGGTGCATAGCTGATTCCAAGAACACTTGGCCCTTTATCTAGGGCCGGCCTTGATATTTTGGGTCCTTATGCGAACTTCAAATATAGGCTCCTATGAATATTAAGCCCCTATTTGATAGATATTAAAATTAGATCTTTAACAGATTTTGATAAAAATAGATGAAATGTGTAATTAAAATTAATTATTGACTTTGATTAGAAAACAATTAAATACAATTAAAAACAACTAAATATAATCAGGAAAATTGAAAAATAAAATACAAGATTTAAATTTCAGTACAAACATAAAAATGGAAAAAATTAATAATAAGTGGATTGAAAAAATCCCAAACCAGATTATGCAACATACAGAAGAACATTAGATTAATTAAAACATTCATCAATAAATGACATTGAAAAATTGGAAAGAAAATGGACAATTATAACGAAATGCAAGAATTTAGAGAGAAATGAATATTAGTGCATTTAGTAATAGCTCTTTGAATAAGTGTAAGATCCACCATGAGAGCAATAGAAAAAGTAATGGTTTGAAAACAGAAACGTAACATTTTGTTTCTTGTCAAAGAAAAAGAAAAGTGATGGATTTTACTTTCTGTAAAATGACTTTTGGAGGAAGCTATTTTAATTTTTGATTGGAAACTAATTTTTAAATGTACTTCTTATTTCAAAAGTATTTTTAGAGGAAGTTACAATTAACAAACTTTCTCTAAAAGCTCTTGTAACTATCAAAAACACTTTCATAAGATTAACCGGTGTTTAAAGAAAGATTTTGGATCTTAAAAGCTCATTTTAACTTTTCAAAAATCATGTCAAATGAGCCTATACATAGAGGAAGTAATGATTGTGATATATTTATGCGATACATAAATGTGTGAAATAATTTTATGTCATTTATATGATTTTTTTAGAGAGACTTATATTTTCAAATTTTATTAGTTTCTTGTGTCTGCACTTGATAATTATAATTTACAAATTTTTAAATTATAATTTTCGTTTTTCTTCGATCAGTCAATTAAATTTAGGGCAAGCCTTGCCTTTATCCCATAAATATACTTATACCCAACGAACTTCATCCTTGTCGTGGCATTTCTCATAGAGAGATGTTTGAGAGCCAAACTCTCGAAAACGCGAGACTGCCTAGGTTAAGACATAGTAACTTCCCATTTCGTGAACTCTTCTTTCCAAGTGAGGAGCATACTGGCTGAAGCAATAACCATAGTTTGGCAGTTTGGAAACAAGTTCAAATAAGTTTCCAGGAAAAGTTTTACCAGCTAAGTTCTTCCACAAAAACTCAAAGCCTTCTTGCTGATGTTTTTACAGGCACTCTCTGAGACCAGATTTAACGTTCCAAACTTTTCCGTGAGCTTTACTGTTATTACATGTAAAATTATCCACTTACGATAATAAAGTCCATCAAACATATATAACTTCATGGTCCCAGAAGATATTGTCTGGTTCTTAGCATGCTTTCTCCACCTACAGGAGTAGAACAAGAGAGTTTTACAAAAGCAAAATCGTAATTCAATTAATGAGGAGGTTGCAGGACTCATTAAATGAAAATTCCTTCCCAGCGATTGGGTACGTTCTAGACTAGCAATTGGGCAATACAACCTATAGCACACCCATATTTAAAATATGATACTGAGAATTTATTCGTATATTTATTTGGTCAAATAAAAAAGTTTATTTTGAGCTGCAGCAGCATTACTTCTCCATCACTTTCCCTGAAATAATCACAACAGAGTGCATGTAGATGAACTAACCGTAGAATTTTCTGCAAGTTGTAAAGCAACATGAGCAAAGAAAAACAAAATATAGTCGAATAAGGATATATTAGAAAAACTTGATCCGACGAATCTAAAGGAAACCCAATGAGTTGCACAAAGGCTGCTCACTGAAGAATGGAAGCAACTACAAGTTTAACGAAGTATTGTCTAAACCTTGTATGGAACTATGTGATGTTACATATTATTCGATGTACTGAAAATGACTACAAGAGTCAAAACCCTAGAATATAACCCTAGTAAAGGGAAAGACTAAATTTACATAAACAAATAGAGTAATTAACTATTATATCTAACAACATGAAGAATCCACAGAATCAAAAGAATCAGAGTTATCCATTACAAAATCTTCTTCATCCACACTATCATATCCACTATCATTAGGAGAAAGCAATTCATCTGATGAATCCAAAATAGTTCTGTCAACTAAATCAGAGTCTGGATGCTTTTTAAGAAATTATCACTTCAATTGAGTCTGACTTGCAGTAGCCCAAATGAAACTTCAATGAGTTTGTCCTTTACTATTTCTAGAGGCTGAAAATCTTGTATGTGATGAAATTAAGTCAAATAGTTGAGCTTTGGGGTGCGAGGTTGTAGATCATGATAGCAAGGTATCAAAACAAGGTTCTTTTGTAGACAAACATTTTTACGTGCTAATTATGTGCAAATTCAAAAAAAAATCTGTGAGCCCCGGCCTACCTGACATATGCGCATACACACGTGTTTCAAATAGGGGAAGAGAGAGTGGGGGGAGAGAGCTAGGGAGAAAAGGAATACCCTGAACACTACCCCTTGTTTCCATACTATACATGAACCAATCTTTATTTAAAAAAAAGCACCCAGACTCCCAAATTTGTTTTCCACTGCATAAAAATTAAAATTCGCAAGTCAAAACTAACTGGGGACATGGCATTAATTTATTTAAAACCTTAAGATTAAACACACAAATTGTATATGTACTTTATCTCTCGTTTCAGAATCATACATGAACTGATTTTGTGCATGTTGGGTTATTTTTACCATTGAATGATAAATTGATGACAATAAAACACACGAGACAGTTCACCCAGTTTAGCTTACGCCTAATCTGTGGGGCTTAGGATTAGCCCAAACACTAGCACGCAAAAGCTTTCCAAGGGAGAGTATAGGTTATAGGAGACTCAATCAGACCCAGATTTAGTCATCAATCTACACAAGATCTCCTAAATCAGAAAACCTAACCAACGAAATCACAAACCTCACGAACAACTACAGAACCAAGATCAGCCTCTTTCAGGCCTGAACTACTATAGCAACATAAATCACACATGATTCCACAACTTATTGACTAGAACTAAGTATTACAGATCAAAACCAAGAAGAAAACTAAAGAACTTAAAAAGAGAAAGAGTCGTCCAAAAGAGAGAAAAGCAGAAGACAAAATGGAATACTTAGAATACGCTCCAACCCAAGAGTCATAATAGTATGACTTAATCTCAACCATTGATGAGATCCAACGGTCCAAACCCTCTTAAAGAAGCACAATCCATGTTAAGGAGCAAGAGCCAATCCAGGGTTGCCATGTGGCCTTCCATCCAAAAATTGGTTAAATTGGTTTAAGAAAGGCTAATGTGGGAAACACGTTTTCTCAACAGTTCAAAATAATCGTCATAATGTTAGCTTGCCAAAAATCCGTGTACAAGGAAGTTGGAATGTCCTGGACTCTTTTCTAGAGAACTTCCATTATCTACCTGTCGCATTTGAAAGGGAGATGTCATGAAAAACTACACTAGTAAACATGTCATCAAAAAGCATTAAAACCAGAAAGCATCGTTTATGTATTCCAACTTGCCTAAAATTAAAGCCTAATCACATCTTAATTTGATAGTCTTTTGAACAACTTAAATTTGACAAGCTTAAATGAAGGCAAACATTGCTATAACCACATAAGAACTGCCAGTGGCGTCCAAAATTCAGTCATATGGGAGAGCACGTGCAATCTCCTACATTCGTTGCACAGTATCATTAGTTACTTGACAAAGAGAAAAATGATGCAATGCCAATCAAAATGAAGAAACAAAGCAAGAGTTGGTTAAAATGGCTGCAACAATTTCTAAGTAAAAATCAGTTGCAATTCAAGTCATTAAAACATCTTTAAGAGGTACCAGAATTCTTTGTTGTTTTTTTTTCGGTCTTTAATGATGACATGGTGAAGATGCTCCAACCATCCCCATACCTTTTCTCATCAGCATCAAACAGCTGGAAGAATTACCCAGAGACTGCCTAACAGTCTTCTTCCCCTTTCGGCAAGCAACTGGAGCAAAGCTTCCACCCAAACCATGGTTTGTGTTAATTTCCTCCACGTCCCCGGAACTATATGAATTCCCCTGTGCAACCCCAAAGTACGTAGATCTTCCTCTTAGATCTTGTCTGCTTTGAGACACTTGATGAGAATACCCTGGTTTCTGCATCATAATCCTTTGATAGAAAATTACTCTGCTAAATACAAAAAATCTTAGATCACGAGCTGGAAACAGTAAGATTTTGTGATTTAATGCAAATAGTGCAAAAGTAATGACAATATATTTATTTTCTTCACCAAATATGCCTACATCCACTAACAAAACAACAAATGAGTCTCATCAAATCATCAATAATTCTTGGCATACCACCAATAAATCATTGAATATAATAATGAAATCCCCAAAAAGTAACATTAATAATTTACCCAAGAACAACTATCTCAACAACAAAATTCTTGAAATACTACTCAAAACAAACGAGATAAAGAAAAAAATCATCCTAAAATTTGCCATTATTTAGATAGCGATTGCTCAAATATTAAATGTTGGATCTCGATCAAATGTTAGATTAAAGAAAAATAGTTAATTTCAGCTGAGATATCAATAGTTGTTCGAGAGATTGCACTGGATGCCGTGCTTGCACAATTTCTGCACAGTTTATCTCGACTTTGTTTGTTATAGTGGCTGATTTTGTCTCTTGCACGTCACTCGCACGTCTATTCCAGTCTTCTATAATTTATTCTCTCTTTTCTATTAGCACCATCACTAGGAGTTCTGTTTATTTTATTATATTTAAAGAGTTCAGTTATTATACATGTTTTTTCACGGAGGACTTGCCTCTTATTGGCAAACAGATTAATTTCTTTTTTTTTTTATTACAATCTGAAAGTTCTCTTCTCATTGAGCTATGTATGGCAATAGTTCATTTCTTATATATTACTATGATCTTCACTCTTTTTGTCTCGTACAAATGTTATTTGAGGAGCCAATGTACTGGCTAAATATCCGTACTAATTTTCATTCTAGGCAGTACTGAGGTGGACAAGCTCCATGACAAATCTTGTTTTGACACCTTTATTAGGGTGATGGCCATAGACTTCCAAAGCATCCTGGTCAATTTCAAACCGTTCTGTTTCTGTTGAATGGGAGCCTATGAAAAGGTACGGGTACACAGAGATCAATACTACCTTGTGTTCAAATTCAGAAGTGCTCGGTGAGCCTTCCATCCTGTCAATTAGAATTAGAATCTTCTGCAACGTTAGGGTCTCAGAAGGATCACAACAATCTCCCAAACCAGGAAGACTCTGCTGAAGAATGGTGCCTATGTGTACATGAACTAATAGTGCTATTGTAGATTTAAGTTTTCTATAGAAGGTAATCAAATAGGTCTGCAGTGGAAGTAAAGCGAAGTCCTTTATTTTTCTTTTCTTCATTTTCTTCCCCTTGTAAGTGGTCATCTATGAAAATTGACCCTCTTCTCCAACTATATCAGCAATTTTTGGTCTTACTAGACAGAATGTGTTGCAGAGTTCGGCAATGTTGTTCTAGATAGGAGTCCCAGAAAGAATGACACATTTTTCTGTCTTGTGTTTCAGGAGAGTATTACAAATGAAATACTTCGGTCGTGCGAGAAGTGTGTCCTTCTTCAAGAATAACCAACCCAGGGTATTCGAGAAGTGTCTTCTTCAGTGTCAGACTCCTCATCAACAATGATTAATCTCTTTCTCTTCTTCCTCCCTTTCCCCTTCACAAGTTCTTCTCCATCCAGCTTTTCACAAAGTGTATAGCTGATTCCAGGAACGCTAAGCCTTTTATCCAATGAATATACCTATACACAATGAACTACATCCTTGTCGTGGCATTTTCTCTTGGGGAGATGTTTGGGAACCAACTTGTTTTCTGTTCACGAAAATATTTGTTCGTTTTAAATTACCGAAAGAGTACGGTTTGTAACAAGTAAAAAAGTGAAATTGAGAATTCCGAATATCGTTCCCACAGATGTTGAAT
>CAIGRH010231659.1:0-10618 GCA_903798295.1 Fraxinus nigra | reverse complement strand
TTAACCAAATAACAAGTTTAATAGTATTAATATCATGAGTGAAATATCACTCATCATGAGGTACTATGACTTGCATGCTTTTGATGTAATACATTTGAAATTGAAGCCAAAATATTAAAAGGAGTTATCTTGTCTACGGTCACCCACTTTTCATACACAATACTTTCGAACTTGCACTTGGTCTCAGTAGGTCCAACAAGACATCCCTCAAGCACAAAATTAAGTTTATCCTCGATGCGTACAAAAATCAAACTATTTTTTTAATCCACATAATTTTCTTGATTAGTTAGTTTTGTTATGGAAAAAAGAGAAATGGACCAAGTGACATTTTGTAGAAAATAACCATAAATTGCATATTAAAATTGAGCAACGAATAAAAATTTAGTATATGATGCATGAATGTATATGTAGATCCATTAAATTACAATAATACANGGAGTTATCTTGTCTACGGTCACCCACTTTTCATACACAATACTTTCGAACTTGCACTTGGTCTCAGTAGGTCCAACAAGACATCCCTCAAGCACAAAATTAAGTTTATCCACATAATTTTCTTGATTAGTTAGTTTTGTTATGGAAAAAAGAGAAATGGACCAAGTGACATTTTGTAGAAAATAACCATAAATTGCATATTAAAATTGAGCAACGAATAAAAATTTAGTATATGATGCATGAATGTATATGTAGATCCATTAAATTACAATAATACATTACAAGTATATTGGTGTCACGTTTAACTATTTTATACATAAATCTTTAATTTTCTTTACTTTTTAACTATACATTTAAAAAAAAAAAAATCACTATCGCAAAATCTATTTTTTCAAAAAATGAGACAAACAAACCCTAATTCTTTATACTGTCCAAATTTAGAGAGAGAGAATTATTTTCTTTTTCTCTTCATCTATCGTGGCCGAAATTAATTTCTTGATTTAACTAAAAAAAGTGTTCACATGCTAGTGTAGTTTTGACTTTAGAGATTGTGTCAAAGAAGACTTAGGAGTTGTTCTCTTTGTATTTCAGTTTTGGATTATAAGTGTCCATTTTGAGATTGTTAAAAATGTGTTCTTTTTGACATTTTTAAAAATTGGTTTGAAAACACCCAAAACATGTTTTGAAAATTTTGTCTTTTTTTTTTTTTGAAGGGAATAATACATTACAAGTATATTGGTGTCACGTTTAACTATTTATTTCATAAGGACAAATAGCAAATTTGAATAGTTAATCAATTAACATTACAACTTTTCAATATAAGGTGATAACTCTTATAAATTAATCGTAAACAAATTACATATTATTAAAATATAAATTGTGTCACACCATGTTACGCAACTTATTGTTAGTGATTATAAGTACCATTATTTGCATGTTTAATAGTAAAAGAAGCGATATGTAAATTCGCATGTTCAATTTATTTTATCACTGTAAGTGTGCAAACCACCCCTTAAAGCATATGATTTATTTCTGGAAAACATTTTGGCAGCAAGTTTTAGGCGGTGTAGCGAGTTCTAGGTGCTATAGAATACCAAAAATGTCAAATCAGTATAAATTTTTGCGTGCCCTTAGAATTTTGTAAATTTTTATCCACCAGGGTCTGCATATCAAGAATTGGTCATCCATACACTCAAAAGTATAAGTCAGAATGTCGATCGCCTTAAAATTTTGTTATTTTGTACCAAATGAAATTTTTATTGCCTATATATTGGGATGAAACAGGTGAACAATATTTGTTAGGACCGAAATGCATATCCGTTTCCGAGAAGATTAAAAAGAACATAAGCGCGTCCAAGATCTCCAACAAAGTTATGCAAATAAAAGGCGTTGATCTTTGAAATTGGAGATAAAGTGTTTATTAAGGTTTCACAGATTAAGAGGATGTTTAAGTCCGATAAGAAAGGAAAGTTAACATATTGGTTTGTTTGAGATCAAGAAAAGGATTGGACCGCTAGCTAATTGATTGGAATTACCAATTTCATTGAGTAAGCTGCATAACGAGTTTCATGTGTCTATGCTCCAAAAGTATATTTTGGATCCATCTCATTTGCTTAAGGAAGTTTCTATTGAGATTCAAGCTGATTTAACTTTGAAGAACTACTCTTCTGCATTTTGATGACAGAAATGAAGTGGCTTTAGAACAAAGATGTCCCTTTAGAAATGTCATTGTTATGAATTGATCGCAAGATAATGACAATAATGAAAGAAACTAAAACAAATAAGAACACCAACATTTATGTGGAAACCAAGGGAAAAAAATCACAAGAAGAAGAGAATAATTTTACTATAATCAATAATGAATGTGTTTACAATATCAAGATCGCGATAATCTCAATTGAAATCTAAGCTCTCTAACTCTCAAGATATTGTTGAATGTGTGTACGAAAATACAATAATGTAGAATATATATATGAGCCTTTTTTTCAAGTTCAAGTTGTAGAAGAATTCATAAAATTCACAAAATCCAAAAATATCCATTTAGATTGCACTTTGGCACCACAACAATAGCACCTCACGCCGAGCACCCTGGCACCGGACGTTTTGTCTTGTTTTTCTCCATAGCGCTGCAACACCCAATTCTTAAGTTTAATTCTTCCACTGATGTTTTCACCATCCCAAAGTCCTTTTCCAATCCTTGATGAAATTTAATCTCGTCTAATTAGGACTCTTAAAACCAAAATTTCTTAAACTTCTTCTATTCAACTAACCAAATCACGTGGAATTTGGGTCACATTGCAACAAATCTCTACCTTAAACCAAATTCCAACATAAGGAATTCAAAGCACATCTCCAAGTGAACACCACCCATCATCTTCCAAATAAGCCCCAATGGGCTAAATCAATGACAAATACCTATTAACTTCAAGCAATGCTCAAACTTAGCAGTGGGAAGTGGTTTTGTTATCATATCAGCAGGATTGTCCTTGATATCAATCTTACTACAATATCACCACGAGCAATCACATCATGCACAAAATGATACCTCACATCAATGTGTTAAGTCATCTCGTGAAACATCTGATCTTTAGTTAAGAAAATAACACTCTGACTATCACAATATACTATAGAAATACACAAGTCTTCACTGATTTTATCAATTAATCCTTTCAACCACATAACCTCTTTACATGCCTCTATAATCGCCATGTACTCTGCCTCTGTTGTAGACAAAGCTATTATATTCTACAAAGTAGCTTTCCAGCTAATAGCACAGTCTCCAAGGGTAAACACATATCCTGTAAGTGATTTCCTCTTATCAAGATCTTTCGTATAATTTGAATCCACATACTTAATGACTCCATCTGTATTTCTACCAAAATGCAAACAAGCATTAGAAGAGCCCCTCAAGTTTTTGAAATATCCATTACACTGCTTTCTAATGTCCTTAGCTAGGATTTATCGTGTATCTACTAACTGCACTGATTGCATGAACCAAATTTGGTCTTGTACAAACCATAGCATACATAAGCAAACCAAATAAATTTGAATAAGGAACATGAAACATGTAATCAATGTCTTCATTTGACTGAGGACACAAGTTAGATGATAATTTAAAGTGGACAGTCAAGGGAGTACTGACACCCTTAGCATTCACCATATTGAACCTTTGAACCACTTTCTTAGTGTATCATTTCTGACTCAAATACAATCTGTCAACCTTCATATTGCTAAAAATTTTCATACCTAGAATCTTTCTTGTAATACCTAAATCTTTCATGTCAAACTCCTTACTAAGTTGAGATTTCACCTTCCTGACTTCTACTTTATCTTTGGCTGCTATAAAGACATCATCATCATATAATAACAAATATATGATCGATCCACTGTCTCCATTTCTAAAGTATACACAAATATCATAATTACTTATAATGAAACTATGAGTAGTCATGAATGAATCGAACATTTTATACCATAGCCTTGGTGACTACTTCATTCCATACAAGGATTTCTTCAACAAACATACATAATCTTCATTTTCAGAAATTATGAAGCCCCTTAGTTGTTGTATGTAAATGCTATACTTAAGTTCTCTATGTAATAATGCTCTTTTGATATCCATTTACTCAAACTCCAAGTCATTCTTAACCGCCACTCCAAATAAAGTCAAAATGGAACTATACTTCACAACTAGTAAGAACACATATGTGAAATCAATACTAGAATTTGACTGTAGCCCTTTGCTACCAATCTGGACGTATACTTTGTATCTTTAATCTCTGATGTGGCTTCCTTTTTTGAATCCCACTTGCAGTGAACAACCTTATTATTCTTAGGTAATTTCACCAAATCCTAAATATTATTTTTGTTCAATGACTCGATCTCCTCATGCATATCAATCAACCATCTGCTAGAATCACTACAACTGTCTGCCTCTGAATATGTAGCAGGTTCTTCGGTGGAGTCAAATTGTTAGTCATACTCAATGCATAAGCTACCAAATCTGCTTATCTATACTTTTGTGGAGGTCTAATATGTCTAGAAGTCTATCCTTAACAATTGAATATTGTGGTGATGCTGATAGTGTAGGCAAAGTAGACGAAGTGTTACTATCTGTTAACTCTAAACTAAATTGATCTCTAGTAGACAATTCTGAAATCTCTTATTGTCCCCTTGGACCAATTTCTAAGTCTACCTAAGTTGAATGATTTTGTTCCTTAGTTTTATTAGAATCCCCACAAGGTGAACCATGAACCATATCAAATTCATCAAATACTACATCTCTACTAATCACTACATTTTCTTATCATAGGACACCACAATTTATACCATTTACAGCTATTTATACATAAGAAATATATATTTTCTAAACTCAGGCTCCAACTTCCATTATCCATATGAGCATAAGCAGGACACCCAAAAGTTTTCAAATCAGAATAACAAGAAAGTTTACTAGACCATACATCTTCTGGTATCTTTTTCTTAATGGCAAATGAGAGTGAGTGATTAATCAGAAAACAAGCTATAGTAGCAGCTTCAGCCCAAAAAGTCTCACGCAACCTAGAATTTGAAAGCATACAACGAATATTTTCCATCAAAGTTATATGTATCCGTTCTGCCACACCATTCTGGTAAGGAGTTTCAGACATTGTCAAGTATCTCAAAATGCCTTCGGCCCTGCAAAAGCTATTAAATTCATCTGAACAAAACTCCAACCCATTATTTGTGCTTAGATGTTTCATCTGCTTTCCAGTCTGCTTTTCTATCATTGTTTTCCACTCGTTGAATGTTTCAAACACATCACTCTCCTTTAGAAAGTACCCTAGCCGGTCCCAAAAAATCTGAATGAATATACTGAAGTGTTCTCTTCGTGTTGTGTCTTCCTTTAGTGAATCTAACTCTTTTCTATTTCTCAAAGACACAATGCTTACAAAAATTTATTTTACTCGTTTTCTGTCTATTAAGAAGCCCCCTTATACTCAACTCTGTTACACCATTCTCACTCATGTGCCCAAACCACATATGCCAAAGTTTTGTAATTTCTTCATCAGTTAAAGAAGAAGTAGAAACTGTTGCATTCCCTATTACCGTAGAACATTGAAAGATGTACAACTATGTAGAGCTTTTATATCCCTACATGACAACAAGAGCACCCCGACTCACCTTCAAAACTCTACCTCATCACTGTATCTATAACCTTTTGAGTCAAGTACACTCAAAGATATGAGATTCCGCTTCAGTTCTGGAACATGTCTTACATCTGTAAGTGTTCTAATAGTCACATTGAACATTATGATCATGGCTATTCCAACTCCGACAATTTTACATGGCGTGTTGTTTTCCATAATCACTACACATCTCGAAAATCCTTCATATGTTGTAAACCAGTAAACCAATCACTATTGGGACACATATGGAAAGTGCATGCTGAGTTAGGAACCCATTTCTCACAAGGTTTAGAACCCATATCATTTCTCACAAGAAACTCTCCTTCACTTTGCCAATCTTCAATAACATTAGCATCCATTGTGTTGATGGTTGCTTTCTTTTATTAGTAGCATCAGCAACCTTGTTTCTATTTTTCAAAGCATAGAAATTAACTCTAATATGCCCCTTCTTCTTACAAAAGTGACATGTTTTCTCTGCATGCTTGGATTTCGATCTGTTGCTCATATTTATGCTAAGATTACTATCTTAATTTTTACCACGAACAACCAGGCCTTCAACTACTCTCAGGTCCTCTAACAAGATGCCCCATCTTCTCCTTAGATAGTAAAACTTCATAAACCTCTTCCACAGTGAGAGTATCCAGCCTATAGAGAATAGTATATCTAAGAGTCACATATGAACGAACACAACAACATTAAAGTCAAGTCCTCGTCATTATACTTAACCTCCAATGTCTTCAAATCAGTCACAATTTCTTTGATCATAGTTAAGTGATCATCCAATGACGCGCATTCGGATATCCAGTGAAAATACAAGCGTTGTTTCAAGTGTATCTTACTGGTCTTTTGTCATACAAAGTTGCTCCAACTTCAGCCACAATGCAGCCACACTTCTCTCATTTAGATCATCATGAAGAATTTGATTTGAAGGAAGTAGACGAGTTTGACAAGGACCCCTACACTACTTTTCATCATGTGTCTAGGTTGAATGCAACTTACCAAAACCAAGCAATGCTTCTTCCAAATCCATCTGCACAAGAACCACTCACATCTTCACTGACATAAAGTAAATCTCATGTTTCGATCCAATAATAAAATATCATATTTCATCGATGCATAATAAAATAATGAAATAAAGTAAAACAAATAAGAACGCCAAATTTTAATTGGAAACCCATGATGGGAAAAAACCCACAAGAAGGAGAAAAATTTCACTATAATCAACAATAAATGTGTTTGCAATATTAAGATCTCAATACTCTGAATTGAAATATAAGCTTTCTAACTCTCAAGATGTTGTTTAATGTAAATATGGAAATACAACAATGTAGTATATATATGAGCCTCTTTTTGGAGTTCAAGTTGTAAAAAAATTCATAAAATCAGCAAAATCCCAAAAAATCCGTTAAGGTAGTGCTTCAATGCTGGGAGCTAGCGCCCGGGGCGCTGTTTCTCGCAAGGGGGACCGTCGCAGCACCCTATTTTTCTCTGTGGCGGCCCAGCGTCGTGATGATGGCGTCGTAGCGCCCCATTTTCAGGTTTAATTCTTCCAATGATGTTTTCACCATCCCAAAATTCTTTTCCAAGCCAAACTCCCAATTCTTGAAGAAATTTGATCTCCATTAATTAGAATTCTTAAAACCAAAACTCCTTTAACTTCTTCTATTCAACCAAACACCAAATTAAATGGAATTTGGGTCACACGACAATAGTTATTATGGAGAAGTAAAGCAAACAATGACGAGACGTGGGAATTTGAAGACAAGACGAAAGAGGAATTTCCAAATTCGGGATTTAAATAAATGAGTGACCATACTGAAAATATTTGATTTATTTTAAGGATTCAATGGAAGAAAATTAAGAAGTTAGAATTGAGGACCAAAAGTTTAGAAATTAAAAGTTTGAGGACTGTTTTTCATGACCGAGCATCCCTCTTTTAAACGTCATTCTGAGTAGTATATTCGGTGTCAAGATCTTCATTTGGACACACAATTTTTATAATTTTTCGACTCATATAAATGCCTCAAAATGTGTGCCAAATGGGACCAGTAAATGGAATTGCTGATTTTTTTTTTTTTTTTTCTTTTTAGAGTTCCAGATTTTTGTCATCGAATTGGCCTCTTTGGGAGGGTCATACATTCACTACAGTTTTCAGATCAACGTGATTCTTGTTAAGTTTAGAGATACCATGGTTTTGACTTGTTGAGAAATTTAAATGAGTTAAATAAGGGTGTGTTTGAGTCACAGTAGTTTGGAAGAATGTATTCTTGAATAGTAGATTGAGGAACAATATACAATTGTAAAATAAGGAAAAATTATTGATGTGATAGAAAATATTATTTTATTGAAAAATGTGTTATTGAAANTTTTTTTTTTTTTTTTCTTTTTAGAGTTCCAGATTTTTGTCATCGAATTGGCCTCTTTGGGAGGGTCATACATTCACTACAGTTTTCAGATCAACGTGATTCTTGTTAAGTTTAGAGATACCATGGTTTTGACTTGTTGAGAAATTTAAATGAGTTAAATAAGGGTGTGTTTGAGTCACAGTAGTTTGGAAGAATGTATTCTTGAATAGTAGATTGAGGAACAATATACAATTGTAAAATAAGGAAAAATTATTGATGTGATAGAAAATATTATTTTATTGAAAAATGTGTTATTGAAAATGAGTAGAAAAAATAAAAAAATTTTTAATGTGTACTAAACAGGAGCTAAGTATTTCAAAATCTCTTCATGAATTTGCTTGGCACATCTTTATAGTGCACGTATATGTAACAAACAAGTAATTTTGAAAAGCTACTAATTTTCAAGGAGTTACTCATTTTCAGAAAGTTTGTTTTGGTGCTTTAGAGAATTGAAAAGGTTTTGTGTGTAAGTTTGTATAAATAATATATTACACTAGCTTCAGCAATACTTGGAAACTTTTAAGAAAGAAAAATACTTAGAAACAGTTCGTAACTTTAAGGAAAAAAAAAAAGTTGAGCCTCCGTTGATTAGTATAGAGATATTTGAAAATTTTATAGAAAGAGTCCCAACTCTTAAAAGTACTCTTGAAGGGAAAAAACTTCCCCGTCCCTTTGCAAGTTTGTTTTGATGTTCTCAGAACTAGTTTTCAAGACTACGCCCCTGTTTGGTGAAAATTTAAGCCCCTGTTTGAGTCAATAGTAAAATTTTCATTTTCATTCTTCTACTCATTTGCAACCACACATTTTTCAATAAAATAATATTTTTTATCACATCAATAACTTTTCCTTCTTTTCAATCACATATTCTCTATCAATTTAGTATTCCATACATGACTGCTCTCTTCCTCGAATCGGGGAAGAGAGCAGTCTTCCCGATTTTGGCCTTGGCCAATTTTTTTATTTTTTTATTTTTTATTTTTTTTTGTCAATCCCATAAAATACTATACCCGATTGTAAAAAAAAAATTATCCATTTAAGTGGCAATTTTCATAGAAAACAAAGGTAAACGAACAATAAAACTAATTGCCACTTAAATGGATAATTTTTTTTACAATCGGATATAGTATTTTATGGGATTGACAAAAAAAATTTCAAAAAAATAAATAAATTTTGGCCAAGGCCAAAATTGGGAAGACTGCTCTCTTCCTGATTCGAGGAAGAGAACAATCATATTATTCCATAATACATTCTTCCATGTCTCACACACCCTAAATTTAAATTTTAATCTAAATTAAAGTTAATAATTAATTTTAACCACATAATTTGTGGATTTATAACTTTTCAATCATATATTTCATTAACTTCTATCAAAATTTATTAAAATTTTTATTATAATCCCCATCAAACATGGGCTATATTAGAGTCCATTAAAGTTGAAATGGGTGTAACAGATTTTGATCGCAACAGCTATAAAACATTGAGCAGTAAAGTGGACAAATGGAGCCCTAATTCACATGCAAGAACGTATAAGCTCATGCATGTATTTGTTCAGAGGTTGACAGAGTGGATTTTGTGGTATTGATGGCTTGTTATGGTTGCACATGGTGTCAGTAACCCTGCAAAACTTGCCATACTTTCCACTTAGTTGAACTTATTTATAACAGGAACAAATCACTCTCTTTGTCTTCTGTACAGGAACAATAGGACAAACATGTTAAGAAACGTGGTATAATTATGATTCGACTTCGTCATAAGTGTATGTGTAGAACACCGTAGATGTTCGAAAATCTACTTTGATTAAAGTACATGTTAGTTTTAAGAACATTTGAGTGGATACATTCATCCATTAATGGATATATGTGATAATGATTTATCCACGTGATTGAGTGGTACGTTCCACGAGTTTTATATTCGATTTAATTGAATACAAATCATTCTACAATATGATTTGAATATGGACAATGTGGTGACGAAATTTCGTCACGCTATGATTCAAACCTTTAAGATTGTATATGATAGACTAACTTGTGAATTCATTTATATTGATTTCGATCGATGTCTAATTTGTAAACGCGGTCCTAAAATCATTAGTAGACTATTTCTATATATGCATACAATGAATACTATAACTTAAGTGTCATTTGAACCCAATCATTCATAAAGAATAATTTTTCCCCATCAAACTCAAAGGAAAATGGTAAGTGGGAATTTTGAATGATTGAAAGAGTCATCCAACAAGACATACTACATTTTTTTTTTTTCGAAATGTTTTCAGCTTTGTTAAAAGTTGCTACTCGATTTTGAGTTGGCCAGCTTGATTTAACTTTCTTGACTTCCACTTGGTCGTGGTGTAGTACGTAGTGTCTTAAGAAACTCAAATGACCAAGACAACTAGGCTATTCAAGGTATAGTTGGAAATTTAACAAACTTTCAAATTCATTCAACCATCTCGAAGTAGTAGTGAAATGGGGTCCATCGAAATTTTAATGCATTTTTCTCTCTTCTTTTCAACCACACATTCTCTAATAAAATAATATTACACGTAAATCCATAACTTATTATTCCTTTTTAAATACACATTCTTCAAAAAATCACTATAACAAAATATAT
>CAIGRH010231651.1:0-10114 GCA_903798295.1 Fraxinus nigra | reverse complement strand
ATACACTGACGTGAAGACTTTAATTTGTGGTTCGTTGTAAAGATATTTCTTTTTTTCCACCAATCCCAGGCTCTAGCGTTGCGCATGACTAAGTAGGTTCCCAACACCAAGAATGTAAGAGTAGCATGATTGGATAATTAATGGCGTGTTTGTCATTTTTTAAAAATTAAATTGTTTATTAAGTATCATTTCTTCACCACACATTCACCCAATAAAATATTCTACATACAAATCAATAAAGTTTCTTTAAATTTTAACCACACATTCCCCCAAAAATACTATTCATAACTTCATTCTTTCTCACGTAATGGGAGACAAACAGAGGCTAAATAACCAACGCTAACATTTCACTTCCATTATTACTTACTCAAAAATAAAAAAAATATTGATTACTTACTCATTTTTAGACAAAATTACTCATCCAGCAATCATTTAAAATCCATTCATCCACATGGATCAAAAACCCAAGTGGTAGATAAAAATCATACTTGAACGTAACGATGTTAAATATGTTGGCAGCGTCGGCCAAAATCAATTAAATTAAAATAGTTATTTCCTTCCAAATTTTCCATAGCGCGTTTTACGGCAATTAAGTGATATCAACTATAGAAATATAATATCAATGTCCTCATTGAGACCAAAATATAAATAAAACTAGTTTAACGACGTTACTGGGAGGGTAACTTGACAATCAACTAGGGTAAATTTTGTTGGCGGAATGTAATTATTTGTCAGTTAATGAGCCGAGCCGTCTTTAAATGATGTCAAAATAATACTCTTTTAAATAAGTCAACCTAATACTCTTTAATCAAATGCCTCTCATAATGGTAAGTCCATTTCATATGCTGCCATTTCACTCAACAGTAAACCAAGAAGCATATCACTTGTTATGCAAAAATAGCAATTCAAAGAAACATTCCAACAGTAAACAAAGAAACATGTTTTCATTCAATGCAAAAATAGCAATTTAAGCGTGTGTTTGGTGCACATTTTGCTGAAAATGGGAATGAAAAATTCAACACCGTCTAAGGCTTATTTTCAATATGATTGGATTGGACCTTTTTTTGCTCAAAAATCATCATTAACAACAAAATACATAAAAATAATAAACACCCTAATGCCCTTGTACTACACATCCAAAGAAGCATGAAACTTAGTCTTTGGGCAGTCGAATAAGCAATTGATAGATGGGTGGAGATTGAGCTGGTAGTGAGTGGAAACTGGTGTGACAACTGACATGATAGTGGTTGGCGCAACGTGAGAGAGTGGGTGAATTACGGCTGCATTTGAGGAGCGATCACAATTCACAAAGGGTTTGAGATTTTGAATGTGGAGAGAGTAGCTTGTGTTTTTAAGGGTTAGGAGAGAGAGAGAGAGAAAGAGAGAGATACCAATTATGGTGTGTATTTTTCATATTTTTTATTTCAAAATTTTGGGACTTCTTTTCATTTTTGGTATAATTTTTTCACGTAATCAAATCTCATTTAATGAAGAACTAATAGGGTGTTTATAAATTCAGAAAAGAGGCAAAAATGTCCAAAAATGATATTCTTTCAAAGATTTTCAAAACGTGACATTTATGAAGATGCGAAACAAAAAAATTGACGTGAAGTGCAAATTCCTCCCTAATAAATAATTGGAAAGGAAAGTTACTCTATATCCGAGAATGTACAACAAAACAGCCAAATGCACAATTACATCATAGCAGAGAATGAGATAATGGAATGGCGTTAGTCAATTTAGGCTCCTTTCTCTTCTGCTGCGAAACTGCGGTAGCATGCATCTGCCACAAGATTAAGGGCTTTGTTAATATTATTAAATAATGTACTTCCTTAATTTTTTGAAACTGTCCCATATTGTCAAATTTAGCTCCCATTTGAGCCCTTTTTTTAGAATATAGAATTTGTAAGAAGCATATACAATTAAAAAATGAGAATATTTTAAAGTTAAGTTTACTGGGAAGACGATCTAAATTTTGTATCATATTCCCCATAAATTGAAGATGCGAATAGAGCTAGTGCCGTGAGACATAAAATACGAACATATTTGGTATGTTTAAGTGATTATAAAGGGCCGTAACTTACGTATTCTCTTACTTTACGTTGTCATCAAGAAATTTCCACTTTATGTTCGAAGCAAAAGTAAATTAGCGAAGGTATAGAAATTCAAATTGCAACAAAAAAAACAGCATGTCAAATAGGAAAGATTGATTGACATGCACACAGAAGTCGACAAAAAGGCTCAACTGGGGCAAAATCACACTTGTGTTCTCAAAGCCACAAGGATATATACCATTTTCTCTCAGGCAATTTCCACATATTTTAGCATTATTTGGAAATTAAAAACAAGTTTTTTTCTTCATACAAACCAACACTAATGGGTACACAAGGAAAATAAACAGTATTCACAGAGCAATTTACTCATAGGAAGAAATGTAGAGGAGCCTCCGCGGCAGTCTCCACCTTTTTCGCCAGCAACGGATTGATGATTCCTTTCCATCCATGGTAATCAATAGGTGAGCCTTTGTCGGGTAAGGCAAATCCATTTACAAAGAAAATAGGCGTCCCGTAAACCCCTCTTGAGCAACCATACTGTGAAAACAAGCCAGTAAGATTGGATATAGGAAATCTTAAGCTGGAAAAAAAAAAAAAAGGGCAACCCTGCAAATCATTATTTAACAAGAAACCAAAAGATACACATGCAATCCAGTGGGGACGGTTTCCAAGAATAAGGCCACCCTATCCCGAACTCTCTCCAGAGAGCGAGTCTTTCTCTCCCAGGAGTGATGATGTCAAGTTTGTCCAATGATGGTAATACAGAGCGAGATATACAACATTACCTTGAAGGCAATTCTCGTTGCATGGTCTGTTTTGGAGTCGGTGAAGCCAGATCTTATTGCAGAATAATAAGAGGTTCCAACTGCTTTCGTTACAAACTTCACAATTTGATCATTAACATTTTCCCTGGACGTGTTAAAGGTTGCTACACTATAGAACTTTTCCTGTTCAACAATCTCAGAATTTCAGCTTCCAAACCAATAAAATTTGATAATATAATAATTAGGTAACACTGTAATAATAATGTGCAAGGGTTATAATGTACAATTACATAACAAAGATGATAGGGTGCATACATTAGTGAAGCCAGTCATTGAAATATAATTATGCTCGCTATGAAATGTTATGTAACGTTGATTAAATATGTGTTGGTTCTGGAAGGATTTGACCCAACAAAGTCATAAATCAAGGGACACAAACATTGTGAAAGACATCAGATCGAGTGTCCTAAAAATGAACCTTGCTTACACATGAGAAGGCATGTTAAAAAATATTTAAATGATATACATGTGGCCATATTTTTTAATCATGCGGTTTAACACAATGCCTTGTGGAGAACTCAAGATACTAATTGATATCCCAAAGTTCCATAAAATAGCATTTGAGAATGGTGAGAAAACTCAGCAGACAATTTTTGAATTCATCGTTGCACATCGCAGCTCGCTACATGACATGTATGCACAAGTCCTTGGAGGCCAACAGATAAAACTTCCACAAATTACAACATACATTTAAGATACCCTCTTGTAAAATTTAACTTGATTCCACTTTAAATTCAAACCATCGGCCAAGAATTATGTATTTAGAATTCTTAGTTTCTCAAGTATTTGAAGTAGAAGTGAGCAAGGGAATTGAGAAATATTTTCAAAATACATAGACAATGCTCAAGCTACCATGAAATAAGGTACAATATCAAGTAGTAATCAAAGGGCAGGATGATAGAAATTACAGTACACTCTAATAGAAAAGTATGGCATATTCATTGAACAGTTGATGACGGAAGCACACAGTCATTGATGCATAAAAAATGAAAACAGAATAGAACTCTAAAATCACAAATTAATTGAACTCAACATGAGAAACTAATGTACAATAGATCAAATTCCAGATGCCAGAGAGATCAAACCAAAGCCAGAAAAAAGCAAAGAAGTATCTATGCATAAACCACATAGAGAAGGTGAAGAACTGCATCAGCTTGTCATTGTAGAGAGCTAGAGTTCATGCAAGGGCTGCTTAAACCCTTTCAGCAAGAGATCTATACATTTCTAATACTACATCAATGTCACCTGTTGCTGGAAAAACGCCTCCAATAAATCGTAGGTGGCTGAAGAATTTAACTTGTTGACTATATGCAATGCACGGGAGGAAACAAAAGCATTGTCATGGTAACTGCAATTTTCAAAAGAAAAACATCAGCCAATCTCCAAGAAACTGAACATTTACACTCAGTGCATATCCTTTTGAAACTTGTGTCTCTATCCATCAATTGACACATCAACAAAGAAAAAGAGCATAATATTGCTTAAGCCTCAGTTTGGGTTTCATTTTTATTTCTAAAAAGTTAATTTTCAGAGTCATACTTTAATCTTAACTACACATTTTGTAGACCACAAGTACTACTCATTCACCACTCATTTCTTGAAAAGTAAATTTTTAATGAAAAAATGAAACCCGAACAGAGGCTAAGCTGGAGGAGAAGTACATTTTTTTCATTCCTAAACCACTTCACCAACTACTTCTACGTGATCCACAAGAAAAAATCCAATTCTCTGATTAATCTCATTCACTGATTGTAATCTTTACGTGAATGGTGTGCAAGGACATTTAATCTCAATAAAATATTTTCTACACCCAAGAGATTATGGTAATTTATCACAAGAATGTTACAGATTAAGCCCCGATCATACTATCAATAGAGATAATAATCTGAAAAGCAATAAGAAAATACATGTATGGAATACCAACAGAGAAATAATTCACACATATGTTATTTTTCTAAAATCCAAAGGGTTCCCAAGAAAAAACGCCATTAATCCAAAGTGTTACAAGACAGAGTTAACATACACAGATCAAAATAATTACTGCCCATCAATTGCGTACTAAGCAAGAAAGCAAAACACCATCAAGATTCAAGAATCGAGATTTTCTCTAATTAAACTGAACTGATCATTTTATTTCCAGAAATTAAAAAAAAAAATACAAACTTACGGTAAAGGGAAGGTGTGGACAAGGAGTGTAACGCGAGAGCCATAGTGGTGGAGGGCTTTTTTAAGACCCGGCCATGAATCCCTGCTGTCGGGGCAAACTGGGTCAAAAAACGCCTCGATGAAGATCGAGTCAGCCTCCGCCGGTCGGTTCTCGTACCAGAACCCATCTAGCTTTGGTGGAATTGGGACCTGAGCATCAATCAAAACAAAGAATAACACATGAAAACACGAGAACGCAAAAAATCTGAGAGTATTCTTCAAACCCATGCTCGAAATCTGGGATTTTGGATTTTCTAATTTTTTTTTTTTTTTTTCTTTTGGAAGATATCAATTGAAATTGGGATATGGTAAAAAACAGTTTATACTATGAATATAAAATACTTGGCGGGAGGAGAAGGTGCTATTACTACTTCAATTTAAGCAACTGTTGCCTAATTGAAGTTAGTGCGGCTTGACTTAAATAAATAAAAGTCAAATTTTATTTTTAAAATTAAGAAATTATTTTGAACATATTTCAATAATTTTTTTAAAATATTTTGTGTGTCTTGAAAAACTATCGAAGGATGTTTTGGGCTTATATCTTATTACTAATTATTTATAAAGCATTTGTTTATGATAGAGAAATGTAATCGGTCGTATTTTATGCAAAGTACAAAATGGAGAAATATGAAGTAGATAAGAATATTGTATGAAGTTGCGTCTAAGTTAAGTCGAGATAAAGAATTGATGTTAACCGGTGTGGATTGGGACACAAAGGGCTTAAAAAATCTGTTCATTTTCCTTGTGATTTGTGAACCATATCCGTTTTTCGGTCTAATTTCACGATGAAAATGTCTTTTTCAGAGTTCATTTAGTGATAAGATTTAATTATTTTAATCATATAATTTAACGTCTCATATTTTAATTCATTTTTCTATAAAGTTACTTTTTAAAATCATTAATTTAAGTCACAGGAACTACCAAGTAAAGTTCCGGCAAAATGGAAGGAAACCGAGTCAGAGGAAAACTGATGAACAAATTAATTCCTCAATTAAGTTCGACATACACAGTGAATTATTTGGTTTCATTTGATCTATGTTCTCTATCTATATATGTCGTTATAATCTTATGTGTGCTTGTCTATCGACGAACATGGCATGCTCGGTTTATCTTGTAAGCACCAAATTTGAAAAGTATTGAAAGATGTGTTGAAAATAAGTGGCATCGTCGAGATTAGTAGTGACATCAAATGCAGTACTCTTTAAATAAATATTCTCATCGGTCCCATGAAGATAGAATTGTTTTTCCTTTTTGTATGTTCCAAATTATAAGTCACTTATCTTGTTTTGTTGGGAGTATTAAGTATTTCTTATTTTTCTAATATGTGCCTTATTCTCAATTATTAATGTAGGGGTATATTAGGAAAAGTGTAAATGAAATTTATTCTACCTACAATATTAATTATATTTTCTTAATAAAAAAAATATGAGATGAGTATATAATTGCATTATCAAACAACGTTATGAGAAGTAATTTTACCAAATGTGACATGATACATCAATAAACAATTGGATTCATGGATTGTTTAATTCCTGAAAGCCAACGTTGATGTTGCTTTCACAACATTATTATCTATTTTGTGACTCTTCCCAAATTCTTAAAGTGAATTGTTTAGAAAATAAAACTCATTGTAAAAAAATAAAAATTGTTGGAAAATTTTAACATATGGAACCACACAAGTATATATATATTAAAATGTGTAGTGTAATTTTTAAAGATTAGTCAATAAAGTGATCCAATAGAGTTAATTTTAGAATAATGGGTATTAAATGTCATAGAATTAAAGTGTAGAGACCATAACAATTATTTTAAATTGATGAGAGACCAATTTATAAGAACCGAAAGATAATAATTGAATATTTAGTTATTATATCATGGGGCATGGTTCCCAATTGAACGTGATTTTTCAATTTCTCTGTATCCCTATCAATAAAGAGAAAATTCATAAGAAGACTACGTATCAATTGGAATATCATAACCCGTTCAAGCAATAAAACTAATGGATCAACTAATGCTTCAGTTTTTAACATTCTCATTGATTTCAATATGGAGGATTCACATGCCTATAATTAAGATTTGGCAAAGGTTTTTAATTCTTTAAAACTCGTACAGGTAGTATCAAAACCATTCCATTGTTGAATCTTTGAGAAATTGAAGTTTTAACAATTTTGAATTTTGGGTTATTGGATCTTATATCATGTTATTATATGATTTTTTGGTATAATATTCCTTATTTTCTTCATGTAAGTAAGCCCTCAAAGTTTTTGATTTTGTTCTAATTGGCCCCAAAAGTTTTAAATTTTGCCTCATTTAAAGTCTTGAATTAATTAATTTTGACTCCTAAAGTTTTAAGTTATTAACCCTTAGGTCTCTAATGACGCGAACCCGGGTACGAGATCAATGTGAAAATCATGAAATTAGTCTGAAATACAAGAAAAATTCAAATTCAGGTTGTAGACGATAGAATTTTGACCCGAGCCTCACGAACCAAGAATCTAAGGTATATTAAACCTTAGACCCATTGATGTGCGGAAACAAGAACTATGATTTGTCAAAGCCACAAAGAGTGTTTAATCCTTAAGTTCTAAAGGTTAAACGCCACAAATATAACAATATATTTGATAAGTTCTAATGTTCATTCAAGAATCAATGGAGAGAAAAATATCGTTAATTCATTATCAAAAATCTTGATCTTAAAATGAAATAAAGATCATATTTATATGAAACCTTAAAAAAAAAAAAGCCTAATTGAACGAAAATGTAATTCTAATATGTAAAAGATATTAAAAATATGGAATTTTAATTAAACTGGGAAACTGCAAAAAATTGCAATATTCGCATCCAACTTTATGCCATGTTTATGTGTGACCGCAAATCCAAAAGTACCATGTGCCCACTATATGCCTTGTGCAGAATTTCGTGACGATTTCGAATTGTACTCATGAACGAAAATCCGACAACCGAGATGAAAGTTATGTCAATTTTAATGCATGTCACTTGTTTTCTTTCCAAATATCTTCCAAACCTTGAATCCAACTCGTTTCGGCTCTCGAACCCTTCATGAAACTTGAACCTTGACTTGTCAACTTCTTTAATTTGGACTTCAAAACTCGACCAAGTAATTGCACATCCCAAATCATATCAAAATTGCTGAAGGAAAAGCAGCCCCGTGACACGGAATTAGTGGGTGGCGGTGTTTGTGGTCTCTGTATTCAGCAGGCTGGGAGATTTTGGAGTTTTGGGGATTTGTTTTAGTTTAGGGTGTAATTAATACCAGGATTTATGAGGTGTTTAATTAATTTAGGGTACTAATCTAATTAGGTCAATTTTTAGAGCATTAGGCCTAATTTCCTCGTAAGATAATTAGAAGGTGTAGTGCCCATATTTGAAAGGCAACTTTCTAGTTTTCGATTGGTAGATCCAGCCCATGATGACTGATGAATACTCAATGGCCCAATTTCATGAATATAAGCCCGAATTGTTTTGCCCTTCCACATGAAGACAATTCGACTCGATAATGCAGTTTTCTTTATTTTTTCACTTTTATCAAGTGATGTAGTGGTAAATTGATATGTTATGCACCGATTATCTGGAACATCCAGTAAAGTATGATATTCAATTTCAGCGACTTCAAATACGAAAAGTAACGATGTGTTAAAAATTTAAAAGTAAAATTTAATGATCTAACTAAAAGTTCAGCGATAGCAAACGAAATTGGATTTTGCCATTTATACATAATATGATATAGAAGAAAATGATTGGATGAAAAAATTGATTGTATTTTAAATTGACAAATGGCAGAATATCATATGACATTATATAATCCATTATATAAATCCTGATATACATTTAGCAACAGGGGCGGATTCAGACACGGGCTGACCCAAACTATAGCCCGTGCTCGCCCAAGCCCAAATCCTATACTCCTTTTTTTTAGCCCACTGGCTAATATGGCTAGTCCATGTCCATAAAAAATATTGAAGAGTACATTCCAATTTTTGGCCCAAACAAAATGTAACAGAATCAATTAATCAAAACGACATAATCAATTGTAATTTCTAACCCAAACCTAATTTGTAATTTCTATTCAAAATGCTCGTTTTCACTTCCATCCGCCCAGGGGTTTCGAACACGCGGCGAAATTTTAAAGAAACAACTCGTCACAAAGTGGCCGGAATCTGTGCAAGAGAAACTCGATTTGATTTCTGTCGATGCGCCTTTTCCGTGTAAAGGAAAATTCGAAGTCGAAGGAATTTTTTATCCTCCGTACTATGAATGGTTTCAATTCAATAAGGTTTGATTGAATTCTTTGTTGCTCTAGATTCATTGTATTTTGACTTTTTTGTTGAATGGTCATTCTTTTTCCCCCAAGATTTCATTTCAAGGTTCATCTTCCTCGAGTATTAATTCAATTTCTTTTGATGGGGTATATTTTTTCTGGAGGAATTTTAGTGGGCCTCTATTACTTTTACCGAAAGTAATGGTTTTTGTCTTAATTTCTTTGTTTTGTTGGATATTTCCATGTGACTTCATTGTTCTAGGACAGTGACAAGCGTGCTACTATTAAGTGAGATCTTGTAAATAGTGTGAAAAGTAGAATTTCACTTAAGAAAGAAAAGAAAGTAAAAATTGGAGTTTGTTTCTTAAATATGGGGAATAAATTGGGGAGGAGGAAGCACGTGGACGAGAAGTACACTCAGAGGCGGTCCTGAGGATGCGCGAGTTGAGCGACCGCACATGACCTTACAAGTTTAGGGGCACCAATTTTTTGTGTGTGTATATATATGTATAATTATATATTTAAAACATTTATTAATTTTGAAATTTAAGATTTAATTTTATTATTATTATGTTATATTAAAATGCACGATTAAAAGATAGACAACTGATGATTTTTATTTAATATTAATGTATTTCTTATTTCTAATTACAAATCATACCTACACATTTTTATTAAAACAAAGGAAATGATTCAAATGGTTTATGCTCATTTATAGTTAATTTCAATGTGTTGTGTTTAACTATTTTCAT
>CAIGRH010231605.1:0-10239 GCA_903798295.1 Fraxinus nigra | reverse complement strand
AAAAAAAAAAAAAAAGGAATGGTTTAATACAATATATGCACCCAGTGCAATACACCAAAAGCCATAGAGTATATATGAATACTCCTTGGAGTTTAATAAATAAAACAAACGACTGTAAGACTGTAGACAACCTATATATAACTGGACATGAACATACAACCACATTATTCACAATAATAGAGCTTTAATATTTGAATCCTGCGAGGAACAGAAATTACAGATGATATACGTCCTTTAACCTTCAATGGTAACTTCAGCAGCCAATGTCTCTGGCATTGAAGCCAGAGATGATCCATTATTAGAAGAATTCTTTTCAGGACTCTTTTCCATCCCATCTTGGATTTCAGGGTGACCAACAGGTTGACTTGGGGGGATTCCTTCGGAGTTCTGAGCACAAGTTTTCTCGTCTCNCCCAGTGCAATACACCAAAAGCCATAGAGTATATATGAATACTCCTTGGAGTTTAATAAATAAAACAAACGACTGTAAGACTGTAGACAACCTATATATAACTGGACATGAACATACAACCACATTATTCACAATAATAGAGCTTTAATATTTGAATCCTGCGAGGAACAGAAATTACAGATGATATACGTCCTTTAACCTTCAATGGTAACTTCAGCAGCCAATGTCTCTGGCATTGAAGCCAGAGATGATCCATTATTAGAAGAATTCTTTTCAGGACTCTTTTCCATCCCATCTTCGATTTCAGGGTGACAAACAGGTTGACTTGGGGGGATTCCTTCGGAGTTCTGAGCACAAGTTTTCTCGTCTCGAGCCTCAGTTACTGCATTTTTTGCTTTCACTTTGCTTGGCTTTTCTCGAGTTTTGTCAATAATAGATTCCCGGGAATGCGACTTGGGTTGGGAGTTTTTGACGGACTTCTTGAGAGTAGCATTACCCCTGACACCATTTGCCTTGGGAGTCGACTTTGGTGAGTTGCCAGTAGTGACTCGTGGAATAAGACACGATCCTTCATTTTCGAGGGAGTTGCTAACTGTGGAGGAAGTGCCTTTGTTCCTTCCAAGCTTAGGAGATTTTGGACGTGTAGTCGGTATCTGTACAAATAATGACAACAAAATATCATATTAATGTGCAAAACTAGAGGTNTTGTCAATAATAGATTCCCGGGAATGCGACTTGGGTTGGGAGTTTTTGACGGACTTCTTGAGAGTAGCATTACCCCTGACACCATTTGCCTTGGGAGTCGACTTTGGTGAGTTGCCAGTAGTGACTCGTGGAATAAGACACGATCCTTCATTTTCGAGGGAGTTGCTAACTGTGGAGGCAGTGCCTTTGTTCCTTCCAAGCTTAGGAGATTTTGGACGTGTAGTCGGTATCTGTACAAATAATGACAACAAAATATCATATTAATGTGCAAAACTAGAGGTTAAAAAGAGCAAAAAGTGCTTGAACAGCTAGATCATGTTTGGTTTGTAACACTAGACACAATAACAGACAAGATTTTTGGTTCTAAATTTTCCGAATGCCATACATCCTCACTACCGAAATGCCACTAATCTTTAACTTATGACATTTCAACTGATTTTTTTATAGCAAAGAGGGTCCTTGACGGAGGATGTGATTAATAAAATAAGTATATTATTGTATTATTGTGCAAGAAAACCTAATATGCTCAAGCTGCTTCACACTCCAGGTGGATTACAATGTTCTGTAAACACAATCTACCTACTCATAGAAAATTGAATTTCTAAGGTCACGTTAGTTCAATCATGACATCTAATATGCATCATAAAACTTTGTCTAATAGACCAATGATTCAACATGTTAAAATTCAGAACTTTTAAGTATTGATGTAGGATTCAAACTTGGGCACTTGCTTTCTAAGCATTGAGTGGAAAACTTAAGAAGAGTCGATTGTCGAACAATTAACTTCAGAGAGTATCATATATGTAAATAAAAAAATTTCTAGTGTATCAAGTCAAGTATATTAACATGGAGATACTCCATTTGCAGAGATACAACACATTTTTCACGTAATTTATGTTTCTGGGTGATACGATTGTACTTAATATGGTTTCTTGCAAATACTGAAATCAGAAATAGACGTGGACAACGTAAACATCCTAAGCAGAATGACCTGTTCAATTAGCCCCAGTTATAATATAATAAAAGTACGGTAACGCAATCACCAAATAGAATTTCAGTTACCCAAAAAAAATCAGGGATTTTACTCATTGTTTTGTATTGCAGTTATCGCAAATGCAATACAAATCTATGGAGTAGGGATTATGAAAAGATTGAGTTCAATTTATTAATTTTTTCTAAATTCCACGCTGCCAAACACGATAACATTTCAACAAGCTTCTACAGAGAAAATGGCTTAGCTACATGGAAAAAGAGAATTAATGCTCTCTTTTAAGTTCAATATAAAATATGACCGCTTCAATGATAAGATATGCAAATAAATACAAGACCTCACTATATCAATTAGAACTACAAGATAAAAGAATATACGAGCTTATAGATACCACAAACAATCGTATGTTGCTTCTTGATGAGGAAACAAATAACTGAGATTAGGCGTAGTAAAGTGGCAAAGCATACATAGAGCAATTAAGAAAGATACATGGATTTTACCTTCTTCAGTTCAACTTTTGGAGGCGGTGCTTTATAGAAACTTGGCATAGGAGTAGCTTTAAATGTCAAGCTCTTCCTAAGCTGCTTTATTTCTGCCTCTTGGTTTTCCTACAACAATTCCAAGAAGACAAAAACAGAGTGAATAATAAGAACTAGGTCCAAAAGTCTTCTAAGTCGACGAACAACCAGACATCATATTCTTCTTTGTGTGAGAGAGATTTCCAACACCTTCGATTTTTCTTGCAAGTTGGTCTTTTCCATTTCCTTTGCATGTATTTTCTCCTCTATCTTTGAAAAGAACTGATGATAAAAGTGGATATAAGTTACACAGATGCACAAGGAATCAGAGAAGTAAGAGTAGAAATTAGGTGCATGCTTGGTAGGGACGATTGAATGCTATAATAATGGTGTATGTGCATGTCTACCTCTTTCCTCTTTTCAGCACGTTGCTCCAACCTGAAGGAGAATGCTCGCTGGGCCTGAGGAGTTGCATTTCTGATTGAAGTGTAAACTTGTCATAAGCATGTAAATTCAATAGAAAACCAAAAAAAGATGCATGAAAATGCGCAGAGAGAAAATGACAAATCTGGAGTCTAAGAAGTGAAAATACGATGAACTAGTAGAACGAGCATCATCTTCATCCTTAACAAGCAATTTAGAGTTGGCGGATTTTGAATTCCTTTCAACCAATCTGTAATTCCAACACTTAAATTGTCAAATTAGATATTTGACTTGTCAGTACATAGTGGAACAAGCAAATAGTCAGAACATACATAGATCAAGTAACAGTAATAATACTTACGCATCAGATACAGTATTCGTTGCAGTTCCATTTGAAGAATGATATTTCACAGATTGACGGCTTTGTGCAGATGCTATGGTCGTTCGTCGGTTGGCTGCCTTGCCTCCATTTGTCACACCCTTATTGGCTACATTGGAGCGTGAACCTGAAGTGACTGTACCATTAGAAACTTGAGCCTCAACTTTTGCACCATTTTTATGAGCATCTGTCTTAACTGGGTACACGTCAATACTCTTTCTCATAACATCGGAGTGTCGGCCTCGGACTGGGAATGAAACACTTTGAGTCAAGCTCGACTTTGCCTTACGGGCAAGCACATTCGAGACCCGTGATTTGGATTGATTATTGGCTAATTTATTGTTCTTTAGTTCACCTTCATTAGAGTCTTTACTCTTTGAAACAGGATGGGACAATTCAACCTGAGCCCCAGATGAATCAACATCTTTTTCCTTTGATACATTTTGACACGCTTCGTTTCCAACAGAAAATTCTTGGCTTTTACTCATTTTCTCTCTTTCTTTGATCCCATCAAGAGTTGAATCTTCCCCATTAGTTTTCTCAATGACATCTCGTTTTTCATCTTTAACCCCATTTTCAGACTCCATTTCAGAAAGCACCTTAAACAATCCAAAAATCACCCAAAGAATTTTAGTTGACACGGTAATTTCAGACAAATTTATCTCAATTACTGGGAAAATGAACAAATCCCACAAGACATTTTCCAGTTCTGAATTCCAAATGAAGAGAATAGTTCAAGATCAGCATTCGACACTGTTATTCAACATCATATTTTCTCAACAACCAAACAGAGCATAAGAATGCACAATTAATAAACACACACTAATTTCAAACATATAATCCAACAAAAAAAGATCGAAATAAAACAAAGATCCAACAAATTCAGTAAGTAAAATTAAGTCAAAACCAAGCACAACAGTGATCATGACAAAGTTATAAAAACTGCTTAAACTCGGGCAGCCTAAGTAACCAGTACCTTATATGATATTTGTGGATTTTTGGAGCAAAACGAAAATTATGTGCTTGAAATTCGAAGGCTGCTTCTTCAATAGTTGGTGTGTACCGTCTCTAGTTGTGTGGTTCGACAGAGGGGGAGAGAGAGAGATTTCTCTTTCGTGGAGAATGTCGATGAATTTTTAAAAAAGAAATGGATAGAATTATAAAATGACCAAACTGCCACTCCTTGGTGTGAATAAAAATAAAGATTCAGAAAACCAGAAATTATATTAATTTATCATATATGCCGTCGTAGATTTATTTTATAAAATAGACAATTGATTTGATTTGATATATTCAACTTTCCTAATGTTTGTAAATTTGGACCTATGATGGAGGATGAAAGAGTAGAGATGGGTATGGGTTCGATTAAATCTGAGGCGTCGAAGACTTTTGTTGTTCATTTATTTAAAAAAAATTAATTAAACCAAATTTAGAAAGTTATCGAGTTAGATGGTATGTCCATTTTTATCAATTTATCTTGTATAGTGGTTGGACCTATTTAAAATTGCTAGTGACAATATGATGTGAAATGAATGCACCTTTTGTGTTTGACAAACTAAAAATGAAAAAAAAAAAAATAAAAAAAAATCAATTGTCATTTGGGATCGTGCTAAATTTATATCACGAGTTACATAATAAATTACATAAAATCATATGACACTTTATCATTTGTTAATTTAAAATACAGTCAGTTTTTTCATCCAATTTTTATTCTACACATCATTTCGATCACTTCTTCTGACTGTTTTTCTGTACAAACATCAAAATCCTTAATTAAAATTGGTTAATTGACAATCATGTTGTGGTATATCTTCCACATAATTGCTGCATCGGCCCAATTATATTACTATGTCATGTCATAAAAGTGTTAAAAGTAATAATAATAATAAAAAAAGAAAGCATGTTGAACGTTTAAATCTAAACTACAAAACAGTGATTATGTAGAAGCGTAGTTATAATATGACTGCCAAGTGAGCAATTCTGTTACTTTGGTGAACTATAGTCGATAGGTGACAATGAGACAAAATGATAAAATTTTAACTAAATTAAAGTTTAGCTATCAAATTGAGACAGCTCAACATTTAGCAAAGCAGTTTAAATTTCTCTAGAAACTCCGGTGACAATGAATGAAATTTACCCTACAATCAGTGGCGGAGTCACGTTGAGTCCAGGATGGGCACAGGCTGGCTCTACCCCTGCCTACAATGCCGTGTATAGATTCTACTAGTGGAACACCATTTATGGATGACCAATTAATTGGATGTAGGGTTGGGCAGTGTTGAATTTGATGGCCAATTAATTGCAGGAAGGGTTAAAGACACCTTTTGTCAAATAGGACATGACATAGCCCGCGAATAATTTTTGTTCAGTTCTCAATTTCAAAATTAATATATTTTATTCTCTCTCAGTTAAAATCATTTTAAAATTCTGGTGGTTGTGGTAGGTTTAATTATGAGGAATTAATTGTTTCAATAATCACTGCTCATTAAAGTTTCAGATGTTGAGTTTTGACAATTAAATTTATCAAAATATTAGACGTTACTCACTAACATGACATTCGTTACTGGAATTGGTGACATGCTAGACGGAATGTACAAGTGGCGTAACTCACGGCGTATCAAATTGTTACATAAGAAAAAAACGTACTTGATTGCTTACTATATATACTTTGAAAGATGTCTTTTATTACTCACTATACTTTTAAAAACTTCTTTAATTGCGGATCATACTTTAAGTTGGTTGAATTTTGGTTACTAAACTTTTGAAATTGACGTCAACTTGACCTTAAAATTTAAGAATGCTGTTCTAAGTATTTTTTTTCACGCAACAAAATAATTTTGCAACATGTTACAAGAGAATGTTTCAGGACATTTTACAATATACTCCGAGTTTTGTTGCTATTCTTTTCTTATATAATCTATAACAGCAATAAAATATTGAAAAGAACAAAAATAATACATTAAAAGTTGCATTAATATAATGGAAAATAAATTACAACATAAGATAATATTTATTATAGTTTTAATATAATTATATATGTAGACGAGCTTCGACTTCAATTAATACCCATTTATGTGTGTTCATTGTTTTATATTGGAGTACAAAGAATTTTATATTAATCAAATTATGTTTAATTACTTAAATTACATTATTTAAATTAAGATAAAATCAAAGCTCACAATATAGTAAAGGTTGCATTAATATAATGGTAGATTAATTACAATATAAAATAATATTATTTAATTGCATTTCAATTTAATTTTTAATATTATTGATTTAATTGTATGAAATTCCTATTTTAGATTTATATATTATCATGAATTATTTTAATTATATATATACATTCATTTGGAGCGTCCTAAGTACGAGGCAACCCGAAAGTATTATTGTCCCATCATACATTTCAATGTGAATTATTTTTTTTACTCATATTTATGAATTTGTGGAGTCACGTTTGACTAAACATCTATATGTGAAATCTCTTTTCACCACCGTGACTCATCTTTGGGTTGACAATTTATATTTTTAATATTTTTAATTTTATGATTTTTATTTAATTGTTTATTGATTATTAAAGTATGATTTAATAATTACTGTTAGGAGAGATGATGGGACATTAGCATATGTGCAATTAATTTGAAATTTGGCAATTAGGATTTGTTGTCACTTTGTATTGGTCTTTGACTAATTTTTATATTTTTTCATATATTACCCAATTTTCAGTAATAAACAAATTTTGAAGTGTTAATTATAATTAGCACATATAGCTACATTATATTGTTATATGAGTGTAATCACATTCTTGATAAAGACGCGTGTTATAAAATATTAAATTTCTATGAGGTCATATATTTGCCATATATATTTTTCAACATTTATAAATAAATTACTAAACGAATTTTTTATTTTGTATACTAGAAATATCATAGATGAATACATCATCATAAAAAACACTAACAAAAACGCGGTTTGATTCATTAATAGATCAACAAAATGAGTCATGTCATTATTTTAATAGATCAACGGTGTTTTCCAGCACCTTCTATCTCCAAGAATTTTCAGTTTCCACTTCAAGAAAAATGTAATAACAACTTAAAAGTCATTATATGGAGATTGTTCGGCTTCACACAAGGTTTTAAAACTGTAGTTCTATAAATATTATTACTCATTAGAATTAGACTCAAAAAGAAAAACTATATGTATTTAGAGACGAGACTGCAGGGTAAGAATCTGCTGTTGAGGTTGATGGTTATATCTAGGTTGTTCACGATTGACTTGAGTTGACTTCTTGGTAGATTGATTTCCATTTTCCAGTATGACAAAAGTCTTGGCCAAAGCTCTCAATTGAAATTTCTGAATTTTTCCGGTAGAAGTCTTTGGCAACTCCTCCATGAAATGAACTTTCTTTGGCACCATAAAATGTGGCAAATTATTCCGGCAGTGTTGTATAATGTCGACCTCCTTCACGCTACAGGGGTCGTCCTTGGAGTTCTTTTTCAAGGTTACAAATGCACAAGGACTCTCCCCCCACTTGGTATGAGGCATGGCTACCACCGAGGCCTCTAGCACGCTAGGGTGTTTGTAAAGCACTGCCTCGACTTCTACGCTACTGATATTCTCCCCGCCTGAAATAATAACGTCTTTGGACCTATCTTTAATTTCACAGTACCCGTCGGGATGGATCACCCCGACATCACCTGTGCCGAACCATCCATTGAGAAAGGCTTTTGAGGTTGCTTTTTCATCCTTCAGGTATCCCTTCATGATGCTACTTCCTCGGAGGACAATTTCACCTATTGTTTTACCATCTCTTGTCACACTTTGCATTGTTTTCAGGTCCTTCACATCAGCATCCGCAAGTGTCAGTACACTAATTCCTTGCCTTGCTTTGAGCTTGGACTGTGCCTCCCTCGGCAACTCATTCCACTCCCTCTTCCACTCGCAAACCATTGCAGGTCCAGTGGCTTCGGTTAGGCCATATGCATGCACGACATGAAAACCAAGTTTTTCAATTTTCTCAAGAAGGGATGCCGGTGGGGGAGCACCACCAGTGAGTATTTCGACTGGGGAGGTTATTTGGCGTCGTTCGCGCATCTTGGATTCAAGAAGGATGTTGAATACGATAGGTGCACAACACATGTGTGTCACTTTGTGTAAAGCTATATTTTTGTACATTTCTTCGGCTGTCGTGTTTCGTATGCATACGTTGGTCCCTCCCCGGGCCGCAACACCCCAGGTGAATGTCCATCCATTGCAGTGGAACATAGGAAGTGACCATAAATAGACAGGTTCACTCTTCATTTCCCAGCCTAAAATTAGGCTCAAAGTGCTTAAGTAAGCCCCCCTGTGGCTGTACACAACTCCTTTAGGCTCTGATGTCGTGCCGGATGTATAATTCAATGCAATGGGATCCCATTCATCACTAATCTCTTCAGGAACGTAACTTGGATTTCCTTGAAAGATTAATTGCTCGTACTCAAGTTCGCCTAGACGAACACCGGTTGGGGAGCCAATATCATCAATGACAGCAACCAATGGCATTGAAATATCGGACTTTTGCAAGTCAGCCATCAAAATACGTAAAGCATCGCGTGCAAGAGGCACGTAGTCGTAATCAATAAAGAAAACCTTTGCTTCGGAATGCCTGAGAATTGTAGCAATGCTTTTAGCATCTAGCCTTGTGTTGATAGCATTTAGCACAGCCCCGGCCATTGGTACAGCAAAGTGCATTTCATAAAGTGCTGGTATATTTGGTGCCAACACAGACACCTATATTAAAAAAACAACCAATGGAACAATTATTTTACCGCAATATTAGGAAGAATAATGCTATTCATAGTGAAGATAGTTTTTTATTTGATGCATTATTGTCTTATGTATCAAATAATAAACTGTCTGTATATGCCACGTAGGGCAATTATCAATAATTTTCACTATAAATAACATTATTCTAATAGGAACATAAACAGAAAATGCGACACGACACGAAAAGTAGATAACGGTGTGTTTTGCATGTATATGTATTAAATATTTACCACGTTATTCTTGACAACATTGAGCGATCGGAGTGTAGAAGCAAGGCGGCAACACCTCTCATAAGTTTGTTGCCATGTGAACCGGACACCACCATATATTATAGAGGTACGGGTAGAGTAAACCATAGAGGCTCTCTTCAAGAAGGTGAGTGGAGTAAGAGGTACATAATTGGCTTCACATTTTGGGAGTCTATCCATTGCTGAAATTTGTGTTTAAAGAAAATATGGGTGTGGAAAAGTGAACAGATTGTGTGTTTACAGGTAAAGGACTAAGAGAATGACCACAGATTTATACACAAAATTGTGAGCAAACGACAATAAAGTATGATACAAGTTGGCCGGAAATTGAAAGGGAAGTTCCTATACTTGAGTTTGAACAAAAACTTTTGACTTGGATTATTGTACTATATAATACATGAATTTCACATTATGTGGGGCAGCTTGACTTCTGCTCATTTTTGAAAGTCACCTTATTATATTTTACTTTTAGGCTTCCTAGAATCTCTGCATAATATGCTTTAATCCATCTGTCCAAAAGAAATACTTCAATCCAAAAACAAGGTTGTTAAAAGAGTAAAAATAGAATAAGGTTGTTAAAGAGTTTTAATTCTTACAATAATGGAATAGTTTCGATCTTTTGTTGAATAAGTCGAGGTATATCTTTTTGATTAAGAAGCAAATGAATGGCTTTCATACATATATATATATATATATATATATAAAGTGGCTATTAAACGGAATATGTTGGTTTAACGGAAAAATTAACGGAATTTCTTG
>CAIGRH010231562.1:0-12044 GCA_903798295.1 Fraxinus nigra | reverse complement strand
AAAATTCAGTGACCTATTTGAAAGAAATTTAAAATTTCAGTGACCGTTTTTGAAACTTTGAAACTTCAGTGACCGTTTTGAAATTTTCAGGTAACTTCAGTGACCATTTGTGAAATTAACCCTTTTTTTTTGTTAGTTGGTATTATTCTTTTGATGTTCATCATAATTTTTATTTATTTATTTTTTAGTTTAATTGATTTTAAACTCGACTCAACCATCAATCCATTCAAAGCATTGAGTCACAAGACAACATTTGGATTAAATGGATTACTTGTTGAACCGATGGATCTTAAATATTTAAAAATATCATATTTATATTGGTTAAATAATTTCATTTGAATAGAAAACTGCTAATGCTTCATGATGTAACGAGATAATTTGTGTCAAACATAGAAAATGTAAAAAGAAGCTTCTAGAACTTGCAATCTTAAAATCAATCTGAATATAATTTGTAAACAACATTATTATATATAGCCACTGTTTGACACACAGTTTTATTTCATTCTTATTTTTTTTTCTCTTCCTTCATTTCAACCATACGTTCTCCCAATAAAATAATATTACATAAAAATCTAAAACTTTTCTACAAGACACAGTTTCATCTCATTCTTATTTTTTTTTTCTCTTCCTTCATTTCAACCATACGTTCTCCCAATAAAATAATATTACATAAAAATCTAAAACTTTTCTACAAGACATTCTCATATCAATCACTATTTTAAAAATTATATTCCACAAAAAATGAGTATCAAACAGCCTCATAATATAAAAAGAAGCATCTAGAACTTGCCTCGACTAATATTAGGATTGTGGGATATCAAGGACTCAATTTCTAAATGACGTCGCCTTGATAACATGAATATGTAGAGGGGATTGTTTACAGAACTTTTATAGGCGTATAGCCTTTTTTTTTTGTTTCTTGGCAACTTCCAATCAAATGTTGTCATGTATTATCAAAAGAAATTGTCATTGAACTTTTATATATGGCACGGTTCAAATTAATAAACAAGTCACGTCAAAGGTCAAACAAAAAGGCACAATTGGCCCAATTCAAAGTTTCAATAACACAACCCTAATTTCTTGCTAACAACAGCCAACGACAATCCTTGAGCAGAGCAAGAACTAGAACTTTCGGGCCCTTTCACTAGAAGGGTAAATAGCAACAGAGGTCCTCAATAATTGTTATGTATTACATTCTGATCCTCAATCTTTAAAATATAGTATTTACATCATAAATTTCATTTTATTAGGACTTAAGTCTTCACCTTAACAGTTTTACCATTATCTTTAGCAAAAAAACATCTCCAAGAGACATTTTATGTATAACAATAATAGAGAATTTCATTAAATTTAAAACTAATATTTTTTACACTCTAATGATGCGCTCTATTTTGACTCTTTATTTTTTTTTTCCCTATAAACATTGATTGTTTCTCCTTAATCTTTTATTTAGATATCAAGACAAGTCAATTTAAATATGATTTGTATAATTTTATAAGTTGAGTATTAAAATGTGTAACTCATTAAATGAGTTAATTATAAGACAAGAATAAAGAATATCTATATTTTGAAAAGTTCAAATAGTAAATCTCTTGAAACTTATTTTATACTTTAATTTTCTAAAACAAAGAACATTTTTTATTTAGTCAGAAATGCTTTAATGACTTTATTTTTATGAAAATAATCTAGCAACGTACCTCTACCTGATTGGTTGAGTAGGGGTTGCCCTGAAAGTTATATGATGGCCCATACTACAAAAATCTTCACTAATAAATTATTAATAACATTATATACAATTATTGTCGTTGTATCCTACTAAGGGTAGTTAAAACTTCTGTTCGTGTCTCATTTTCTAAAAATTCATTTTAAACTATACATTTTTTCAATACACTAATTTTATATGTAAATTCAAATTTTTTCCACTTAATACTTTCTTGAAAGAAAGAATTCCGGCTCGGAGTATAGTACATTACACATCTTTCTTATTTGTCTTTTAAAAGATTCCGACAAAGTGTTCTCAATGTAAGGTTCTGCAGTGCCAAAGGCTCAACACTATTATAAAACTCACATTTTTCAAATGTTGGCTAAGTATTTACTATAATGAAAGATGAAATCTCCATTTTAATATGGGAACCGAAGTGCAACACAAGTCAAAGATTGGGAACCTCCCTTATTATTTTCCTAGAAAAGGTAAAATGTGGTGACGCGCATCCTCACGTGTATTGGCCTAACCCCAACCACCCACCCACCTTCACCAAGCCTCTTGTTATTTCTACTGGCCAGATCTTGCAAATTTGTCCTACTTTTCTACATTTTCTGCACTTAATTACAAAGGTTAGATTTTTCTGTCTTTATATACGTATATCAGTGTCTTAGATCTGCTGTATTTACTGTTTTCCTAATCAAGATTTGGTTATTTATTATCATTTTTTTTTATTCGAAATAGAGAAAGAGACATGGGTAGCTCTGGATTTTCATGGAAATTGAACGACCACCCAAAACTGCCAAAGGGAAAAATCATAGCGGTTGTGGTTTTGGATGGATGGGGTGAGGCCAAACCCAATCAGTACAACTGCATTCATGTCGCCGAGACTCCTGCCATGGATTCACTGAAAAAGGTAATTTTGCTTATTGGGTTATTTATTTTTTTCTTTCTGAGAATGAAACCGGATTGATTTATTTATTGTTGTGGATTGATTGATGAAGGGTGCGCCTGAGAAATGGAGATTGGTAAAGGCGCACGGTAAAGCCGTGGGCCTGCCCACAGACGACGATATGGGCAACAGTGAGGTTGGTCACAATGCTCTTGGCGCTGGCCGGATTTTCGCACAAGGGTGAGCATCATATTTATTCTATTCCGATGTTATAGTCGGCTGAAGAAAATAAACATACAAACTTTGATTGCATGCTGCTTTTTTTTTTACAGATCCTGCACATTATATGGGTGGACATGATAGATGTTTATTTACATTTGATGATATAATGTAGATGCGTGCTATGTTGCAAATACATATAGTTAAGTTCTTACTTGGATTTTTTTAATCTGAACAGACGAGTGTTTGAAATGATTGGGCACAAATTATTTTATAAGTGATTTATAAATGGTTCACTAACAGGGGCTAATATCTGAATTCTTGAATCTGCAGTCATTGAAAACATTTTTTTAACCGCAAAATGTTTTACTTTTAATTTAGTGGAGCATTAGCTCTAAGAGATGCAAAGTTCTGATTGAAAGTTTAATCTACTTGGTGCTATTGAGATCAAGAGGCTAGACAGCCATAAGGGATTGTTTGCTCTTCGTATAGTCACAGTTCCATTGTCTCCCTTTCCAGCTCCAAAATTTTTGCATTTTCATTTGATTTGTGTTGTTTTAATTTTCACAAATTACACCTACAATTTAAAGGGAACGTGGGAAACTGCTTATTGCTTTAGCCTGTGGCTTAAAACCATGACTGTTTTATGTTTCCATTCAGCGCTAAGCTTGTTGATTCGGCTCTTGCCTCTGGAAAAATCTACGAAGGAGAAGGTTTCAAGTACATAAAGGAATCTTTTGAAACTGGAACGTTGCACCTCATTGGACTATTAAGTGATGGAGGTGTCCACTCTAGGCTTGATCAGCTACAGGTATGTCTATTAATAAGCTTCCTCACATATTTGTTGCTACATTTGGATGGGTGTTTTTATCTTCTTTTTGTTTTTCTTATTTGAAATTGAAACTGTGTTAACCTTTCCTTGTCTCACAATCATCTGAACATTGTGGAGAAACACTAATTTGACATGTCATAATGGGATGCAGTTGTTACTAAAAGGAGCTAGTGAACATGGTGCAAAAAGAATCCGTGTTCATGTTCTCACTGATGGACGTGATGTTTTGGATGGCACAAGTGTAGGCTTTGTAGAAACTCTTGAAAATGATCTTTCAAAGCTGCGTGAGAAAGGTGTTGATGCCCAGATTGCTTCCGGGGGAGGTCGCATGCAGGTCACAATGGATCGTTATGAGGTAAATGGATCGTATTCATTCTTTTACAATATTTATTCTTATAGACTACTATACCTGGTTCTTAGGAATATTTATCTATCAACTAATAAGCAAGTAGTACGGCGTATACTATGCTAGCTGCAGCATATATTGGGTTACTTTATGTGGCAGAATTGTCTACTCGATTATTGATACACATGGATTTTGGACTCTTTCGTGCTATTCACCTATTAACTGGAACAGTGGGATCCTATAAGAGATGGTACATTCATAAACTTAACAAAATCCAAAAATACATACAGTTCTGAGGAATATAAGCAGTTTTCTCCGCATTCTAAATTGCAATATCACTATACAACTTCTCGTATACTTCTATGTAGGAAACTCAAGAATCAACCTTATTAGGTTGAAATTCTTCCCTAACAAATATTATTCTCCGACCTTGTAAAGGATTATTTTTCTGAATGTTTCTAGAATGATTGGGACGTTGTAAAACGAGGTTGGGATGCCCAAGTGCTTGGAGAGGCACCACACAAGTTTAAGAGTGCTGTTGAGGCTGTCAAGAAGCTGAGAGAAGCTCCTAATGCTAACGATCAGTACTTGCCTCCATTTGTTATTGTTGATGACAATGGAAAGGCTGTTGGGCCTATCGTAGATGGTGATGCTGTTGTTACAGTCAACTTTCGGGCTGATCGTATGGTAATGCTAGCCAAGGCACTTGAGTATGAGGATTTCGATAAATTTGATCGAGTTCGCTTCCCCAAAATTCGTTATGCAGGAATGCTTCAGTATGATGGTGAATTGAAACTTCCAAGTCACTACCTTGTTTCTCCTCCCGAGATTGATAGAACATCTGGGGAATATTTAGTACATAATGGTATCCGTACTTTTGCTTGCAGGTAAGTTTGGTGACAATCTAGTTTACTAGTACATGCATGCTCATGTATTTCTTATTTTAATGATGCGTAGACAATTACTAATTTCGTGGCTGGATAACAAGTTTCTTAAGTTCATAGCCTGATGACTTCTATGGACGTTTCTCAATTAACTTGCCATTTCTTTAAGAAATATGTATACTAGAAGGATTTTTTATTCCAATAAGTCTAAATCACAATGCTTCCATATGTCATTAATGAATTTTGTACTTTTGAAAAACGTGCTGAGTTTATCTTTTGCAGCAACTCAAAGCTTGCATTGCCTATCAGTTAGACTAGTTTCAGTTTTGACGTAATATTCACTTTTGTTATTTGTGTTTGTGTTATTCAGTGAAACAGTAAAATTTGGTCATGTCACCTTTTTTTGGAATGGTAACCGCTCAGGATACTTTAACCAAGAAATGGAAGAGTATGTTGAAATCCCCAGTGATAGTGGTATTACCTTCAATGTCCAGCCTAAGATGAAGGCCTTGGAAATAGCTGAGAAGGCTAGGGATGCCATCCTTAGCCGCAAATTTGACCAGGTGATCCATCATTTTCTTCATCTACTCTGATGAATAAGAACAGTCTGGTATTAGAACCACTTTATTAACGAGATTTCATTTCCTCTCAAGGTACGTGTTAACCTACCTAACAGTGATATGGTTGGACATACTGGTGACATTGAAGCAACAATTGTTGCTTGCAAAGCTGCTGATGATGCTGTTAAGGTAGTATTGGTTTTGGAGATAACTAGTTTTATCTTTTTAGTAGATTTTATTTTTTCTGTGGATTGAAGTAGGGCAATAAGATAGAGAGGGGAACTGTTGGTTGAGGGTGGGTAAGGAGCTGATGAGGTTACTGTGGTGTAATTACTGACTAGAATGTTAAGAGTATGTCCTTTGAATTACTTTGACCTTTTCTCCTTTATGATAAAATATTCCTTCATGGAAAGAAACTACTATAATATGAAGATGGATAAATTTTTAAGCCACATTCATAAACCAATATGTTTCCATTTTTATTCTTAAATTGAAATTGAAATGGCTTTTCATTTTTTTAAATGCATGTTTGATATCAAACTTTATGTTTTTATTCACCCTTTTTATTTTAATACAGTAGGTTTTGCAACATCTGGAATGATGGGTATCATATTTGTCACTACGATTCTTTCCTGTGCGCACATGCTAAAGAATCCTGATCTTAAAATAGTGACAGGATTTCAAGACAGAAATCAAGACAAGTAAAAGAAGAACTAGATTTGGCTATCAACTGACTTCGAAATTTTGAGTCTGTTGTAACCGTTTTATCCCCTTCCATTTTCCTGCATTTTCCCAGAACAGACGTGCATATAATTTAAGTCATAGCAGTGATGCCAACCAGTTTGGTTGCAATGATCTTCTTCTGACTACTGTATATTTCTACGAAGAATTTGCAACTAAACCTTTCATTTTCTGATGTGTCTGGCTAGTGAAATGTGATTTATCCATTCGTACTCGTAGCTACAAACGCTGTTCCTTAAGGTGCAAAGCTTCAAAAAAATTAGAAATAGTGCCTAGTTTTAGTTGAGCAAGCACACGACTAACCTATAATATGATAATTAATTTGCGAAATTTATAAGGTGTGATTTTGGATGTCTGCAATTTAGAGAGACAAGTTATGCCTACACAAATGTTGTATCATTTCGTGTTACACTCGCAGTTTGACATTTGAAAAAGATCTTTGGTTATGGTTTCTCATGCTATCTTCATGAGCTTTGAATGAATCCTTTCCGTAAAATCTTGATGCACTGCACTTTCAGTATTACAAGTTGGTCTGATAATTGCACTGATTGTTGCAGATGATCCTTGATGCAATAGACCAAGTGGGTGGAATATATGTTGTTACGGCTGATCATGGAAATGCAGAGGACATGGTGAAAAGGAACAAGAAGGGCGAGCCTCTTCTTGACAAGAACGGCAACATCCAAATACTTACTTCTCACACTCTTGAACCTGTGAGAATTTCTCTCTTCTTTTTCTTATTATTCATAGCTGCCTGCAGTTTTTCTACGCATTCCTTTGTAACGAGGGTGACCCCATAGATTGCACAGAACGTCTTTGTTTCTGAGGTTGCAAATATATGCATAACGTGTTTGGAATCATTTTTCTTCATTTCTTCCTTGTGTAGTGAAGTTCTTGATGTTCACAGATATACAACTTGCTGAAGTATTTCTCTTCTATAAGAATGAGAACTGGGATTCATTGCTCAATAAACAGCTCCTAGCATTCCTTGTATAGATCATTATGTGAGCAACATTGTGTGTAACCACACATAAAATCTCAATTCACAATCCCGTGCAAATGAAGTAGCATGGTAATCCTTTAATATGTACCTATCCTGTCTCCAAATAGGTATGTGCACCATAGAATTTGGTACCCTTACCAATTCTTGAACAAAATATTATTTCAACTTTGAAAACTCATTTTATACTATAGGTCGAATGGAAGTAGATACAAGTCTTTCATTTATATTATTACCAAATACATGTCACACAAGTCTCTTCAAATCCATAACAAAAGCTACATAATTTAACTTTTCAAAAATAGGGGAAGTGGGTACATATGATAGCCTTTTACAACCTTAAAACAAAAGAAGACGATTCTTATTCAAAGCTCCATTTCCTGCTTCTTTTTAGATAAGTCAAGGCTTTCTTCCTTCTTTAGCCGCTTCTCTTATCCAATGATATCCTCGGCCATAACACAATCACAACCAGTTGCTCTTTTGCACTCAATGGTTTCACAAGTTATGTTGATATGTAAAATATAGTTTGGAGTGAGTACAATGTATACAGTGAACTGGTCGTGATTCTGCCCATTAATAGAGACCTCTTCCATGGTGATGGAGACACGTGTTGTTGTCACCACTGTTCTTTTACCACTGTCTCCAAGTTTATTACATCCCAACACTTTCATACTGGAAATTTTTCACCAATGGAGACCACATTCATGCGAAATCGAGCCAACAATTAAACCTTCAGTTCTTCCCAAGTTTGAATTGGACGACAACCTTCTATCCACTGGAGCCATGCTCATGCCTCTCCATGAAAGCGCAAAGATGGATTTTACCTTTTCCATCTTGGACAACCAGTGATTCACGACAAGACATTTATCCGCCCTAGACAGCCACGAATCTGAATTTCCATCATAGAATATTTGTATCTTGAGATGGCCTTGCGAATCTAATCGGAAATCATCTTCTTAGCTGAATATTTGCAGCACGTGTTCGAAATTCTCCACAAGCCCCCCATGTTCTCCAATTCTTTGCTCCAATCTGTTGCCATTTCCCTAGAATCTATGCTTTGATACGAGTTGATAGGTATTGCCATATTTGAATAGATTATGAATTTCTGCATGGAATTACAATTTGAATGAAAGGAAATTCAATAATTTGTAGGCATTTGAGAGGCTCTACTTCTCTCCCAAGACAATATCCAAATTTTACCTTTATTACTTGTCTAGGCTTACCATCTCTTGTTTATTCTTTGGCGCCAACTACTTCCTACCGAAATCCTATAACCACTGCCTTCTTGTAACTACTACTTGTAACCACTAGTAGAACTTTCTGGAACCGAGTGACTTAAGTAGCACATTTCCTTCGACGTAATAGCAGATTCTTATCAGCTACTTACACTTCATTTTCTAGTTTTCATCCTTACATGCCAATTGTCCTAAGCGAATAGTTGAGTTAATAGGCTTCCATGTGTCTTCCAGTGCAGCCGAATCATGGATGTAATCGAATGCATCTTGTGCTAGTACATGTTGCACTAGGTACCCTCGAACCAGTAGTAAACCTCCATTAATGGTTGCTCAAGTAGTGTTCAAGCTCCAGTCTAGTTCTTTGTAATTTTTCTCATGTTAAACGTGTTCTAGGGTCTCTAAAGGCTCTGAAATTATTGACTTAACAAAATAGTTGGAGATTCTTACCAACTTGTGGAGAATCTCAACTTCTTCATTTTCTTCTCTTTCTTTATCTACAACTTTTCATTCTTTTATTTATTTTCTATATGCGTGTTCATGTACTTGTACAGGAGTTTTGGGAAGCTCCTACTTATGGTTTGCACAGAGCTTATTCTAACTATTCTTAGGGGTTAAGATTCTTATTGGTTAGAAGGGGGGCGACTTCATCTCCCTTAAACTATTGTACTTCTTATGTTAATATTACAATTAATTACATCTTTGTAGTAGTTGCATAACTGACAATCCCCATAATTTCCCTCCGTGTGTGATTGTGAGGATCTTGCCTCTATGCCTAAGCCGTTATATCACATGTACTGTCCGTTTTGAGTGGACATCTGTCCACTTACCCCTCACGACTTTCTATCACACATTTCAGGATGTGAATGCAAGACCTTTACTTAACGAGAGACTTAACTAAAGTGGACAATACGTAAGTTAACGACTTGGGCATTAGAGGTTGGGTCGTTACAGTGATTGCTTTCCAACAGCAGCTTTGTTCCTTCCTTTGATAGAATAGTACAAATGAAACATGAGTATTAAAAAAAGTTGGGAGTACTACGAAAGAAAATTCAAAAATTATTTAAAAAAGGGTTAAGGTGAGGGTAGAGATACTAGTTGACGGTAAAACCCTATTATAGATCCAAAAAGAGTTAAATAGCATTAGGCTCATATAATCATGAAATTTCAAGTACTTAGGTTCAACAGTTGTGTTAACATGGGAACCCAACACCAAGGAAGGGAAAAAGAAACAGTAAGTCCTTACCCCACCAATAAATACCCACATATAGAAGAGAGAGAGAGAGAGAGAGAGAGAGAGAGTCACATAATAAGGAGAATAAACTCTGTAGCACGGACACTTCAATTAGGGTAGCGTGTCCGTATCCGACAGTGTCGATATCGACACTTCTCGGATACTCTACTGTAATCATTTTTCTTTTTATATTAGAAATATTATATATTGTTGATTCAAATTTATTAGCAAGTAACAAATATGTAATCATGTTTAAAAGATTTCAACAAGAAAAACTAATAATAAGTATAAAACTAAATTTATACTATATAAATGAAGAATTTTTAAGAATTTAATCAACGTGTCGATAACGTATTGTNTTTAAGAATTTAATCAACGTGTCGATAACGTATTGTATCTGTACTTTTTTTAAAAATCGTGTGTCGGCGTATCCGACACGTATCGTGTCGATACACGTGTCCGTGTCGGTGCATCGTAGAGAATAAATCAAGAAAAGAAGTTAGGAACTTTAAGAGGAGTGTGACTCATTGTTTAGAATCCATTTTATGATTGTATTCACAATAAAAGGTAAATATTTATACATGAGATCTCTAAATTATTTGACAGCCTATTTACAAGTTTGACTAATCATATAGTTCCCAAATCATCCTGATCGTAGAACAAGATTGCCAACACAGATAACTGTCCACAACCAAGATAATTCTTGAAAAGTATTTTACAATATATACTGTCTCTGTGATTCCATAGGTCCAAAGGGCGGTTTTATGTTTGCGTGTGAATATTTGGTGCATTTGAAATGACAAATTTGTAAATTCAATCACTCTTGCACTATTAAATCAGCTAAATGTTTCCTCAGTTGACTAAGCTGGAAGTTTTTATGTGATTTATGATTCTTTTAAGTTCCTTTTTTGCCCAAAATTGGAAGTTACCTTTTTTCTTTTTATCTAACAAACCTCAAGATTTACTGCCCAAAATTAGAAGTTACCTTTTTTCTTTTTAACTAACAAACCTTAAGACTTGCTTTCGGGAAAAGTAACTTTTAAGCTTTTAGCCCTACATGCTCGAGCAATGGCTGATACTTACATTTGACTTGTGCATAGGTTCCTGTTGCAATTGGTGGTCCTGGGCTGGCACCTGGTGTGAGATTCCGCAAAGATGTTCCTGAAGGTGGACTTGCAAATGTCGCTGCAACTGTGATGAACCTACACGGACTTGAGGCACCTGCTGATTACGAGCCAACCCTGATTGAGGTTGTTGACAACTAGGCGGCTAGCCGGTACCAATTTAAATGTTAACTCTAGGAGAAAGTAATGGTGAGATTGCACTATTTATTGTCTTAAATAAGTACTTTTGCTTAAATGCTGATTTTTTTATCTTTCAGCAGCATTGCATGTAAGACATATCGGCGCCACTAAGTTGTGATTGGCAATAAAAAATTTCAAGGTTTAATTATTGTTTCGGTGTATTTTTCCCCTCCCATTATGCCTATTTCCCCTTTAGTCGTGGAATCCTATTTTCCTCCTCTACATGTTTGAGTGAACCAGCTATAGTTGGCTTGAAAATTTGTTTGCTGCGGTTATCAGGAGTTGTTACTAACATTAGATCTTTTATCTTTTATTCGAGTTTTCTCAGTGGGATCAATTTTATTTTTTAATGCAATTAACTGGTTTAGTGTATGGCACATTTTCTCATTGTGAATTTGTCTCGGGTTAAATTTTTAAGGTTAACTCGGATGTTAGTGAAAAAACTATTTTTTACAAAGAATTATGACTTAGAATAGGTTATTTATTTTCAATTTTAAAATTCAATTTACTTGATTAGTTATAGGTTAAGTTTTTAGTGCCCACTTAATTCTCCAGATATTGAAAAATAAGTCTTGCAATATACTTATATTCAAGGTTTATTGGGTGGGCTGGTATTGATAATAGGATCACGCTACACTACCAGAAAGATATTACCAAATTCTTACCAGATACTCATGAGGATTTTTAATAATATAAAATGGTTTCTTTAAAAATACATTTTTACCCTTATTTCCTTTATTTGCAAGATTAGTCCTATATTTTTTAGTTGTTAGGTCTTTCAAGATTAATTTTTTCAAATCTTTCACTATCTTCGTGGTTCATTAATCTAATCAGGATTATATAATATATTTTTAAACTTTTCAATTTGTCCTATATATTTTCAATATTTTATTAATTTTTTAAAAGTTTTTGGTTGATCTTTTTTAGTTATATGTCCAAGGATAATTCCTTCTGAAACTTTTTCTTCTATATCTTTATATTCAATTATGATACTTCTACCTTCTTTATTTCTCTACTAGTTCATACAGGATCAAATCATATATTATGTTTACAAGCATATTCTATATCAAGATATATTTTTTCGAGTTTTTCTTAACC